>SJYA01001366.1:0-156344 GCA_006410615.1 Neotragus moschatus | reverse complement strand
GCAATAAGGAGCTCATGATCTGAGCCACAGTCAGTTCCTGGTCTTGTTTTTGTTGACTGTATAGAGCTTGATGGTGATGTCCATCTACATATGGTGATGTCCATGTGTAGAGTCTTCTTTGTGTTGTTGGAATGCTTAGACTTTTATATTTATTGTAACTTGATATTTTTAGGTCTAATTCTACTACCTTGTTATTGTGCTTAATTTGTCCCTTCTGTTTTTGTTCCTTTTTGTCTTTCTGGCCATCTTTTGGATTCGTTGAATGTTTTGATTTCTTTTTTTGTCTTAGTAGCCAAAATTTTGTTGTTTTTGTTTTCCTAGTTTGGAGAAGGAAATGGCAATCCACCCCAGTGTTCTTGCCTGGAGAATCCCGGGGACGGGGGAGCCTGGTGGGCTTCTATCTATGGGGTCACACAGAGTCGGACACGACTGAAGTGACTTAGCAGCAGCAGCAGCAGCAGTTGTCTTGTATTTTATAGTATCACAGTGTATTTCAAGTGACAATGTATAACTCCATATATATTATAAAACCTTACAAAGATATACTTGCACAAATGATGTGATATGCTACATTTTTCTAATTGTTATTTTCAAGAAAAATTTTGGATCTATGTATTGTATATTGTCCATTTTATAATTTGTTACTTTCTGTCTTTATCCTTATTAAATTGTTTTTGTTTTCCTTAGTTTTATTTTGAAGTTCTTATATTTGCTGCTTGAATTACATTTATTGTTTATTTTTTAAACATGAAGTGTCTTTTCTGCTGTCAATTTGCCATGCACTACAATTTTGGCAACATCTTATAGGATTTAATATGTTGGAGAAGACTCCTGAGAGTCCCTTGGACTGCAAGGAGATCCAACTAGTCCATTCTGAAGGAGATTGGCCCTGGGATTTCTTTGGAAGGAATGATGCTAAAGCTGAAGCTCCAGTATTTGGCTACCTCATGGGAAGAGTTGACTCATTGGAAAAGACTCTGATGCTGGGAGGGATTGGGGGCAGGAGGAGAAAGGGACGACCGAGGACGAGATGGCTGGATGGCATCACTGACTCGATGGGTCTGAGTCTGAGTGAACTCTGGGAGTTGGTGATGGACAGGGAGGCCTGGCTTGCTGCGATTCATGGAGTCGCAAAGAGTCGGACATGACTGAGCGACCAAACTGAACTGATCCTGAACATTTTGCATTTGTAAACAGACTGAAAAACTTCAATTTAAATTATCTTATTTGACCCAAGAACTTTTTATGCAATAACTTTAAATATATCTTTAAATATATTTTCAAGTGGTTAGTTGTTTAGCTTTGACATTCTTATTCATTTTTGCTACATTTGCAGTTGAGTTAGAAAAATCAGTTTTTATATTTTATATAATTTAATATCTGATATTTATATGTTATAAATGCTATATTTTTTGTAGCATTTATTATCCAGGAATATATAGCTGTGTGCTAACAATCCTGATATACTTACTAACAAAATGAAATCATAGAATAATATAGATCATTAAGGAATTAAAAAGACTGTCCAAACAAACACACAGAATCTGCATCTTTACACATAGGCACTATTTACTTAAATGAAGCAGAGGTGAGCAGAGTTCCTCTAGTGACTTAGAAATGCTATCTTTCCTCCTTGTCAGTTGAGAAGAGAGAGTCCAGGGCTGAGGAGGCTAGATTGACAGGACAGACTGCCTCAAGGGGAGGAGCTGCAAAGCTTGAGAGCCCATAGATATGTAAAGGGTCTTTGATTGAGTCCTGATCAATGTAACATCTTTGCAGGAAAAAAACTACCTCAAAGGATTAAAAGGAACAATATCCAAGAGTCACATACAAGTGAGAACAGTTACTTTTCCCAACAGCTAGAGTAGAAATTCTCGTTAAAAGGGGGCATTACTTTGAAAATGTCCTAGGATGAATCAAAATAAGAATAAATCAAAGCGTTCATCTTTGAATGGGCAATGATATTAAAGGGAATTCTGTGTGTGTTTTTTTAATGATCTTCCCTTCGAAAATTTGTAAGAGGCCATCAAGAAGAATGTCTTTTTACCCCTCTCCCTTCTTTCCTTGGGCACAGCAAAGACCTGCTTCACGTAGCTACAGTAATTTCTGTGGCAACTGTGAGTGCAATGGGCCAGATGTTGGTGTTCCCCCCAAAATTCATATTTTGGAAATCTTAACCTCCAGTGTGATGATTTTAGCAGATGGGACCTTTGTCAAGTAAGTAGGTCTTAGGAATGGAACCCTCATGAGTGGGGTTACTGTGCTTGTAAAAGGAACCATAGGGAGCCCTCTGGCCTTTCCATCATGTGAGGCTGTGATGATAAGACTATAAGGCAGAGGAGAACTCTCATCAGAACCTGAACATGCCTGCACCCTGATCTGAGACTTCCATCTTCTAGAACTATGAGAAATAAATTTCCTTTGTTTATAACCTATCCAACTGAGATATTTTGTAATAGTAGTCCAATTGGACTAAGACAGTGAGTCAACCAGCCTGAGAAGGGAATTCAAGAATTTGAGAACGGTGGAAAAATAATGTTTTCAAAGCATCAAAGGGATATCTCATAGGGTACTCAGAAAAGTTTTGCCTTAGTAATGGGGCAAAATTGGGGCTTTGGTGAGGGTTACCCTGCTCCCATCTCACAGAGCTTAAAAGGAAGCACCAAAGATCAACTATTTTCAAGTCATTTCACTGTGCCCCAGAATAGAACTTATGAATTATTTATGTAAGGACTTCCCTGTAGCTCAAATGGTAAAGAATCTGCTTGTAATGCAAGAGATCAGGGTTTGATCCCTAGGTCAGGAAGATCCTTTGGAGAAGGGAATGGCAAGCCACTCTAGTATTCTTGCCTGGAGAAACCCATGGACAGAGGAGCCTGTTATGCTACAGTCTACGGGGTTTCAAAGAATTGTTAGTCACTCAATGACTGAGCGACTAACACACCAGTTATTTATGTGTGTGTGTGTGTGTGCATGCTTGTGTGTCAGTCAGTCGTGTCTGACTCTTTGTGATCCCATGGACTGTAGCCCACCAGGCTCCTCTACCCACGGGGTTTTCTAGGCAAGAATACTGGAATAGATTGTCAGTTCCTTCTTCAGGGGATCTTTGTGACCCTGGGACTGAATTTCTGTCTCCTGCATTAGCAGGTGGATTCTTGGTCTTATAAAGGTGCTAAGTTTTGTTTATCTTTGTATTTGAACTTTTAATGGGGTATGTGTTTAATAATAGACACTAAGCAGCTATTCATTGAATTTCTCTTGAGCTGTCATGTGGAGAAAGCCTCAATGATTTAAAAATCCTTAAATGCAAAAAAATTCATGATATCAACTATGGGTTGAATAATTCTTAAGAAAAAAATTGAAAACCTGTTTTTTACTGATTATACTTATTTCCTTAGTAAACTGCTAGTATAATGCAGTCGTACATAAAGTTTTTAAATGATATTATATGGACATGATTATTGGTAAAACAGGCAGTTAAAAAGAAATGCACTAAATTAATATGAAAATACCTTAGAAATCACTTCATAGTGATTTAGGAAGTCTAACAATATAAATATAATTTTCTATCTCAGTAATCTTGTACATAGAAACTACAGTTATAGAATATCTATGAGCACAGAGGGATTTTTTTTTCCTCCAACAAGAAGCAAAGAGACCATGCACATTATTTTACATAGCATTTTTTATTTATTTAGTGGCCATATTATCATATACTTTAGTATTCAAAATTTCAAGAAAACTGTATAATATTAAAAATGTAAGTGCTCCATTTCTTCAAGTTAGTGATCAAATTATAAAATGACTAGTTTAAAAATTATCTGACAACTGTTGTACTTCAGTAAGTTATATTTTACATGAATGCAACAATAATTACATCCTCAAGATGTGTGCTGCTTACTTAAACGGAGAGGGAAATGACTTTCTAGTTAAGAAATCTGAATCCTGGTCTGGTTGTGTGACTTTGGATGCATACATTAACTTATGTGAGCTTAATTTTTCCACCAACGTAAAAGAGCTGATAAAAGTTTCTCTGGCCAAAATACTGTGATTGATTAAGTTGTTGTGTATGAAAGAGCTCTGTAAAAGTACTATTTAAAAAATGAGTTATCATTAGTTCCATGTATATTTATTAATGTGTGAAAAAAAAAATGGAACGAAACGTTTGTTCAAGAATCCCTGCCTTAGAACTTAGTCTTATATTTTATACTAGACATAAATTTCAGACTCAGTGAGGTAAGTTTAAAACACAGATTTTTATGTTTGAAGTTGAGGTACTCACTGATAAAACTAAGTAAAAATGGCATGACAGTAGTTTATCATCCTTTTGGTCATTGACTAATTAGAAAGCATAATCTTCTAAATATGATCTCAAAAATCTCAGCAACACATAATACTACTGTAATGACAGTAAATGTATACATTGCAATGAGAAAGATGGTCTTCTCAAAGTGTTCTGGCACCATGCATTTTATAATAGTAAATTTTTTCCCGAGAGACACAGCATCACACAGGTACAGAGCTTTTACTTGGAAACCAAAAAGGTGAATCTGAAGCCAAAATGCTACCACTTCTAGGCTAATTCTTAACAAAACAGAGAGGATGTAGATCACAGTGTAGATGGGTTTTTGAAGAATGCATTCTTGATTGATGCTTTTACACGCAGCATATAGATGGAAAATAGCTCCGGGGACCAGGACAATCACTAGTTGTAATGCCCAGAACACCTAAAGTGTGTCAGAAATATCTTAGTAAAATCCATCAGCATGTCATGAAAATATACATTTTCAAAATGTACTGACCTTCAATAGAGGCTAACTTAAAATTTCTAAGTTTTGTTAGTCTTATGAGGAATAAAAATGAAAGCAATGCTGGACATATCTCATTTAATTTTCAAGATGTTTAAAGTTTAAAACTTTAGATGCCTTAATAATTGTGAAAAAGTAGTTGCATTTTACTGTCATCACTTACCAATTACTAACAATGATGATAAACTTTATTTTAGTAGCTACCCTATCTGCATTTTCTAATTACAAGCCTGGAATATAATTCTAACATCAATAGATAATAGAATGCTGAACTTGGAAGAAACTCTTGATCTACTTAAATTGATTTACCTGAAATATATGATTAATTTTTAAAAACATTATTCTAGAAATAAAACTCATTAGCATAGTCTACATATTATTTTACATTTAAAAAGGAAACAGTTTTATCTGATGTAGAGTAAGGTTTATATATGTACACACAGGAAAACTTACTTGTGGAGTGATTGGTCTGAACTGATTGTAACAGAAGAGGTTTATTTCTCTCTTGTCCGGATCACAACTGAAGTGCAGAGCCTCGTTCCCGTAGACTGCAAAGCCTAAGACCCCGAGGAAGAACATTCGAACCGATCCAAAGAAAAGGGTGTGAAACTGGCCAATCACGGTAGGAGGCTTCATCTGTTACAGTATTAGGAGAAAAAAAAAATCTTTTGAAAACAAAAATTAAAGGAGGACATTTTAAAGGATGTATTCATCATCACATTTTTTTAAAAATTTAAGATTTATGAAAATTTGAAGAAAGAACCTTAAAGACCATCAAGTCCAGTTTAAATCATGTGTTATGAGATTTCTTAATGCTTTTCACTCTGAAAATATGAAGTGCAACAGTCAAATGGGACCTTGTTGCTAATAAAATAAATAATTTTGGAAATTTGTAGAAAGCTTTGAGTTCAATCAATATCCCTTTTGCAACACAATCGAGATCATCTTAGTATATCTAGTACCTATTAAAATAATTGGGTAACAAATCCAACATTAGACTCATCAGTATATGTACTTAACAACCAAATAGTGTTTCTTTGGTTGTCATTACATCTTCTTTCCTACTTCTTCAACTTACAAATTGAGAGAGCAAGCTGCTTTAAAGCACCAACAGCTAGAAGTACTCTGAATTATTCTAGTTACAGTTATTTAGATTCAGAATATTTTGAAGTAAATGGTTGATATTTGTATGACTCTCCATGCACGTAGAGAACCCTATTCATCAGCACTCATGCGAATCAGGTTAAAATACACAGAGAGGACTCATACAATCGTCGCTGTTTGTATAATACTCACACATCCTTCATAGAAGTTTTTGATGTAATTTAGAGACATGTCTCAGGAGATGTTATCCTGGCATCTCTGAGGGTTAATCCTTGACCCACATTGCCAGTTTGCTTCTGCCAGAATCAGACTCTTATTTCCTGTCGTGACTTTTACAACAGAAAGCACCTATCACTGCACATTTCTCTCCCCTCCTCCTTTTCTTTTTTTTTTTTCATAGATCTCTGGGGCCCCAGTCAACTTTCCTCTCTCCCTCCCCAAACAAAACAAAACAAAAACAAAGAGCCTGGGGTATGTAGTCGACCTAATAATCCCCTGACCTACACTGTCAGCACAGCCAACAGTCAGCCAGGCCTGCCAGCAGAGCAGGAGGCCAGCCCAGTGAGGGCTCTGACACACACTGCCTCTCAGTTACCTAAGAACTGCTTGTGTGTAAATCAGTGGATTCCAGTCTAGAGTTTTCTCTGAAATATTGAGTGATCTTTTTTTGAGGGGTGGGGTCTTCCTGTTAGGTGAGTCTGAAAAGATAAGTACATGGGAAACTTCCCATGGATTCATCCTTTCTTGTTTAGTTCCATGTTTTCTTGTTTACTTCTACGGAATAAAACTGATTTCTGGGAGGGATAGTTAGGGAGTTAGGGAAGGTCATATACACACTGCTATATTCAAAATGATGGATAACCAACAAGGACCTACTGTATAGTACATGAAACTCTATTCAATGTTATGTGGCAGCATGGTTGGGAGAGGGGTTTGGGGGAGAATGTATATATATATATATATATATATATATGGCTGAGTTCCTTCACTGTTCACCTGAAACTGCCACAACATTGTTAATCAGCTATCAGTTCAGTTCAGTTCAGTCGCTCAGTTATGTCCGACTCTTTGCCATCTCATGAACCGCACCACTCCAGGCCTCCCTGTCCATCACCAACAACTGGAGTTTACCCAAAGTCATGCCCATTGAGTCTGTGATGTCATACAACCATCTCATCCTGTTGTCCCCTTCTCCTCCTGCCCTCAATCTTTCCCATCATCAGGGTCTTTTCAAATGAGTCAGTTCTTCACATCAGGTAGCCAAAGTTTTGGAGTTTTAGTTTCAACATCAGTCCTTTCAGTGAACACCCAGGACTGATCTTCTTTAGGTTGGACTGGTTGAGTCTCCATGCAGTCCAAGGGACTCTCAAGAGTCTTCTTCAACTCCACAGTTCAAAAGCATCAATTCTTCTGTGCTCAGCTTTCTTTAGAGTCCAACTCTCTCATCCATACATGACTCCGGAAAAAACCATAGCCTTGACTAGACAGACCTTTGTTGACAAAGTAATGTGTGTGCTTTTTAATATGCTGTCTAGGTTGGTCATAACTTTCCTTCCAAGGAATAAGTGTCTTTCAATAATCAGCTATACCTCAATACATTTTCCAGTGGTCATGTATGGATGTGAGAGTTGGACTGTGAAAAAGCTGAGTGCCAAAGAATTGATGCTTTTGAACTGTGATGTTGGAGAAGACTCTTGAGAGTCCCTTGGACTGCAAGGAGATCCAACCAGTCCATCCTAAAGGAGACTAGTCCTTGGTGTTCATTGGAAGGACCGATGCTGAAGCTGAAACTCCAATACTTTGGCCACCTTAGGCAAAGAGTTGACTCATTGGAAAAGACCCTCATGCTGGGAGGGATTGGGGGCAGGAGGAGAAGGGGACGACAGAGGATGAGATGGCTGGATGGCATCACCGACTCAATGGGCATGAGTTTGGGTAAACTCCGATTGTTGCTGATGGACAGGGAGGCCTGGCGTGCTGCGATTCATGGGGTCACAAAGAGTCGGACACGACTGAGTGACTAAACTGAACTGAACTGATACCTCAATACAAAATAAAAAGTTGAAAGTTTGAAAAAAAACTGACTTCTGGGAAATTTAAGAAATTGTAAAGCAGGTTATGATAGCTATTGTTTGTTACTGTTTAGTTGCTAAGTCATGTTTGATTCTTTTGTGACTCCATGCATTGTGGCCCACCAGGCTCCTCTGTCCATGGGATTTCCCAGGCAAGAATGCTGGAGTGTGTTGCCATTCCCTTCTCCAGGGATGTTCCCGACTTGGGGATCAAACTTGAGTCTGCTGTATTGCAGGCAGATTCTTTACCACCTGACCCACCTGGGAAGCCCAAATATATACGTGTCTATTTTCAGCATCTCTCTCTCCCTCTTCATGTCCATTTAATCTCTGTGGGAGGAATGTCTTTTCCATCAGAGTCTATTACTCAGATCCTGAGACTTTTGCTCACCAAGGATTAGTGAGATTGAACCCCAGTGGGCTTTGAGTAAATTTAATTATTAAAAGCTCTCTCTACTCTCCCAGCCTCAAAGACTTTAAAAATGATTAGGACACCTCAATGGATTTCCTGAGTAAATGGCCTAAAATTTGAGCCAACCATATCAACTTGCTTGCTCAAACTTGCTTAAAGCTTTCAACTTCGGATGGAAGGGAAGCCTAGATTTAGCACAGCTGCTACCACTACTACTGTCGCTATTACACACACACACACACACACACACACACACACACAGAAATTTCTGGCATTATTCAATCACTGCTATGCTCCAGTACTAATCTAAGTCCTAGAAGTCATGGACAATCTTTTGACAGATATTCTCGGTGTCCTAAAAATTTCTGAGACTAAAAACATTTAAGACCTTTGTGGTCTAACCCAGAAAGGGGATAAACCTCTAATTTTGTGCAGAACTCAAGACAAGACTGGCTAAAAGTGCTAAAAAGCACTATTCATGGTAACTTACACATGGAAATTGATCCATAGATGTCATTTATTATTATTATTATTTAATATTCTGTTCTAAATTAGTACTTAAAATCAAATTATATGTATGCTCTAGAAGTATGCTTTTCTATGTGTTTGTGCTTATTTACCCATTTTTTTTCATTCATTCACTAAATATTGAACACCTACAGTATCAACTGCTGTGTAAGGTCAGGTACTGGGCATGTGTGAGAACGATGTGAGCCCTGCCTTCATGGGGCTTACATAAGAGCAAGTGTGCTTGTGTTGTATGTATATATGTACATTTGTACATATGTATGTAGACATGTACACTGCAGCACGTGTGCATGGTGTCCAACTCGGTGTGACCCTGTGTGTTGCAGCCCGCCTGGAAAAAATACTGGAGTGGATTGCCATGCCCTCCTCCAGAGGATCTTCCCAACCCTGAGACTGAGCCCACGTTTCTTGCATCTGAGCCGCTTTGGCAGGCGGGTTCTTTACCACTAGCGCCACCTAGGAAGCCGTATACTGCATACTGCAGAGAACTTGCTTAAAATGAGGCATGACTTATGTTAAATCCTTCAGAGTAGAGTCACAATCTATCTTGGGTTATTTTATATCTGGCAAACAAAGAGAAATGATCTCTATATAAGTTTTGAACTGTTACAGTAATTTACCCTCCTCCACAGGAGCTATGGAATGACTGTTGAATGGGACGAAAGAGAGGTCAATTTAGGTGCTTGCAACAGTGTGCTTCACAGGACAGCTGAGAGAAGGCAATCTGGATAGATGCCTCAATACATAAATCACAATCCTTAACCACTTCACATCTCACTGAAATCTCTGACCTGCCAAAATTGGGTTTGTCTTCCTGTATGAATAATTTATATTTTCTGGAATGATGTTGGGGATAGCTTAAAAGAAAGAGTCTATAACCAATAGTGTGATTTTAGGCAAGTTATTTAACTTTCTGGGGTGTGTTCCCATTTCGAAAAGAGTGAATTCTATGATTTGGAAATAATTTTTATATATGGCTTTTTGATTCTAAGTTTTATAACCTTGCTTGGAGTTATTGTACTAGCTCTGAGATTTACTGTCAATAATTTGTGTGATGCCAGTAATTGCTTGACCTAATGGTTAAATCAAAGGTATTGCTCTCCTTGTTTATCAACAAGTTTATACTTTAAATATTCCTAAACTGCATGGTTTCTAGTTATATAATACATATCCCTTATTTCTTTTTCAGCTACTCCATCCATATAACCAAGCTCTGTAGGAGAACACAGCCTGTAAATCCAGAAGACCTGAGTTCCTATCTTTTTCTTCCATTACTGGTTGTTTAAACATTCTGTGTTAACACTGAGTTTCACCTAACAAGTCTAAACCTCAGTTTCCTCATTTCCTTGAAATTTGTTGAATGCTTTGGATCTATGTATTTGTTTTCAACACATTTGGAAAAAATTAAGCCATTATTTCTTCAAGTATTTTTGCCTTCTCCTTCACCTCTTGTTCTGAGACTAAGAATAAATACATATTAATTTATGTGTGATATGTTTGATATTATTATGCTTTATGCTTGATATGTTGCCAAACATACCTGATTCTCTCTATAAATCCTTTTTCTCACTGTGTTTCATCATGAATAGTCACTTTGTTAACACTGATCTTGTACAGAATCTCATCTGAAGTTAAGCCTGTTAAGAGCATTTTTCATTTCTTATATTTTTATCTCTAGGACAGTGGTCAGTGAACTATTTACTCTCCATGGATCAGCCACTCCTTTTGTGAAATAAGGTTTTATTGCAGCATAGTCATGCTCATTCACTTATATACTGTCTGTGGTTGCTTTTGTGGGAATTGAATATTGGCAACAAGCATCATATGGCCCATAAGACTAAAATATTTACTATCCAGGCCTTTAAGAAAAAAATTGCCCATCTTTGTGGAGCCAACCCTGCTCAGGAAGTTTAATTTGGGTCTGGCTATGGAGACACGAAGTACTTTCAGCCTGGTTTGTACTTTAAATCTTAATGGGTGACTCTTTTCTCTGGCCATGGGAAGTTTATTCTTATGTATAAGCAGGTAAAGGTCTGTATAGTCAAAGCTATGGTTTTTCCAGTAGTCATGTACTAAGGTGAGAGCTGGACAATAAAAGAGGCTGAGTGCCGAAGAATTGATGCCTTCGGATTGTGGTTGTGGAGAAGACTCTTGAAAGTCCCTTAGATAGCAAAGGCATCAAACCAGTCAGTCCTAAAGGAAATCAATCATGAATATTCATTGGAAAGACAGATGTTAAACCTGAAACTCCAATACTTGGCCAGCTAATGAGAAGAGCCAACTCATTGGAAAAGAACCTGTTGTTGGGAAAGATTGAAGGCAGGAGGAAAAGGGGATGACAAAGGATGAGATGGTTGGATAGCATCATCGAATCAATGGACATGAGTTTGAACAAACTCTAGGGGATGATAAAGGACAGGGAAGCCTGGTGTGCTGCAGTCCATGGGGTCACAAAGGGTTGGACACAACTCTTTGTGACTGAACAACAACTTGGTCAAAGCCTTAAGGCGAGCCCCCTGAAGGTCTCTGAAGTTCTCTCTGTTTAGCTCCTGCCTTGATAGTACTCTGCCCTCCAAATTCTAGTCATCTTTGCCTCCTCAAACACTGACTCTGCTTCCTCAATTCATTGAAGCCACTAGGCTCTGTTAGGGTTTTCACTTCCTGACCGGTGGCCTGCAAACTGCCTGTAGGTAATGAGTTCTAACAATCGAGTCTCCCAGGGTTCACTTCTCTCTCTGTGATTACAGTCTTGCGCCGCTTGTTTTCCATTGGCTGTCGCCTGTTTTACAATGATGGCTGCCTTTTTTGATCCAATTTTCTAGTTGCTGTTAAGCAGAAAGCAGAAAAGAATACCGAATCCTCTTCATTCCATTTCTATCTGAACATAAAACCCCTTCACACTGTTTCTTGGCTGACAATGTTCCAAAGAGTTAAGATCATATGACCTTTGAATAAGTATAATGTCAATTTTGCAATCTTTGTAGCACAGTGGTTTTAACTTTATATTTAAAATTAAGAAATCAACTGAGTACCAAGTATCTGCAGGGAATTAAGCATCTGACAGGCTTTCCAGGTGGCTCAGTGGGTAAAGAATCTGCCTGCAACGCAGGAGACGAAGGCTGAGGCGAGTTCGATCCCTGGGTTGGGAAGATTCCCCTGGAGGAGGGCATGCAACACATTCCAGTGTTGGAATTCTTCCAGTGCCTGGAGAATCCCACGAACAGAGGAGCCTGGTGGGCTACAATCCATACTGTAGCAAAGAGTTGAAGTGACTGAGCATGCATGCAAGCATCTGACAGTCAATGATTTTTGTGAAATTATTTGCTACAAAGTCAAACTCAGGAGCCCAATCTTAATATTCCATTGTTAATGCTTATCCCTATTGTACCCCAGTGTTCATCAATATAGGTTCTACAGGTGATCAATTTTTTGTAATTTTCCAGTGTTGGACATAATGAGAAATTGTAAATGCTTTTGTTGCATGCTTTAATGTGAAGAAAATTAACAACTGTTTTATGTTTGGTGAAGCAGTATATTCCAAATGCTTCTTAATTCCAGTATATATTCAAACATATTTTGTATTATTGAAATACATGGCTTTCCTTTAATTTATGAAGTGCTTGTAGAATCAAACTTTTACGCATGTAATCAGTCTTATGTGCATAAACTCCAGATTACTGAATTAAAACCCTGTGCTAAATTGCTGGGCTACCATTAGAACTTCCTTTCTTTATTCCCTTTGTGACATGTTACCAGGGAAAATTCATTGCTTTGAATAATAATGAGTTTGAGACAAATTTAGCTTTTGAAAGCTGATTAATGCCTTTCCCTGTTATGAACACCTGATCTATAAACCACTTTTGCTTCCCTTTAGAAATAAATTTTAATGTCCATTTTTCTATGAATTCCTACTTATTAAGTATTAGGATATGTTCCTTTTTCTTTAAAATGTTAATATATATCTCAGGATGCAAATGTACCAGAGCTGGTAAAATATGAAACCATATGTGAGATGATTATATAAATGTGCTACTGACTATAATTACTCAAGTTTTATGAGTCAGATGAACTAAAACCATCACACAGATAGTTTTAGAAGGAATGATTCTTCCACCTTTATATGTTCAGGGTACATACTTTTCAAGATGTAGTGAAAGGGTTTTGAATGTGTAGTGACCTTTACTGTCCTTATCATCACAAGCACGCTTGTGGAAATGCAAATGGAAACCAGTCCCAGCATTTATGTTATTGAAATTATACAATTTAAGGTGAGTTTGTGTGCTGCAAGTTCCTAATAACACTTTTTATCTCTAAAATGTATATAGGACTTACTTTGGGTGAGATGGCAGGGTTCTAATGATGATATCAGAAGTGAATTTGTTAGAAGCAACTATGTTAATAACAAAGATAATTATGGGGTTCTTTGGCTAACTGGATAAAATTTACAATAATGATAATCTAAAAGATGACTTTATGCCAAAAGGTCTGTTAAAATTTTGTAACAGTTAAGAATAGACATTTGATGGTTAAGAAAATAGAAGAATGCCTAAGGACTACCTGGCTGCAAATTGCTTATCTATTGTCAAACGACACAAGGAGATCTGTGAAAAAGCAAGACCTCAGAGTTGGTGGAGCAACTGGAATCGAGTGATATCACTGATGTGATATAGAGACTGTTCCCCGAGTCTGGGTATGTCACAACTCAAAACAAGAGCAAGCTACTCAGTTTCAAGACAGTGGAAGTATGGTTTGAGTACCAGTCCTTCATAAAAGATTCTAAAAATAGATCCCCTTGGAGACCTTTATCTGTGTTCAAGCAGAACTTTAATAATGCTACACACTCCCTTTGAGCCAACTATTCTATGCACAACTTCCTGTAGTAAGTATAGGCTGAAGATATCTTTTTGTGTAGGTGTGGGAGTATGTGTTTGGGTTGGTGTAAGTTTTTGTGAGTTAAAGAATATGCAGAGCAATGAGTGTTGGGGTTCTTTCTTTGATTTAGTATTTCTATTAAATCACTATTTGATCATCCCTGTGCACCAGTCCCAAGCATCCTGTATCCTGAACCAAATATAGACCAACGATTCGTTTCCCACACGACAGCACAGGGATGATCCAGAGAGTTGATGTGGAGTGGGAAGTAGCGGGGGGTTCAAGATTGGGAACTCATGTACACCTGAGTTGAAAAAAAAAAATTTAAAATTAAAAAAAAAATAAATAATTGATTAAAAAAAAAAATCACTATTTGAGATCTTAATAACTGTACAGTCTTTCTTGACCATTATCCCTATGTCCAATTCCAAAAGATCTTGGTGTTTTAACTTGCCCACATGGACAAATATTACATCTAGGAACTTTTAAAACTACCATTCATAGTGAGGAAAGATCAGCGTTGCCATTTCTAATGACAGATTATCCCTCCTCTCTGTTTCTACTGTAGTTCAGTTCTGATATTAATAGCCTCTCAATTGTTTTCTTGTTGCCATATTCAGTTCAGTTCAGTTGCTCAGTCATGTCTGACTCTTTGTGACCCCATGGACTGCAGCATGCCAAGCCCCCATGTCCATCACCAACTCCATTGAGTCAGTGATGCCATCCAACCTTCTCATCCTCTGTCGTCCCTTTCTCCTCCTGCCTTCAATCTTTCCCAGCATCAGAGTTTTTTCTTATGAGTCAGCTCTTCGCATCAGGTGGCCAAAGTATTGGAGTTTCAGCTTCAACATCAGTCCTTCCAATGAATATTCAGGACTGATTTCCTTTAGGATGGACTGGTTGGACCTCCTTGCAGTTGAAAGGACTCTCAAGAGTCTTCTCCAACACCACAGTTCAAAAGCATCAATTCTTTGGTGCTCAGCTTTCTTTATAGTCCTACTCTCACATCCATACACGACCACTGGAAAAACCGTAGCTTTGACTAGACAGACATTTGTTGGCAAAGTAATATCTCTGCTTTTTAATATGGTTTCTAGCTTGGTCATAACTTTTCTTCCAAGGAGCAAGTGTTTTTGAATTTCATGGCTGCAGTCACCATCTGCAGTGATTTGGGAGCCCCCCAAAATAAAGTCTGTCACTGTTTCCACTGTTTGTCTATCCACCATGAAGTGATGGAACAAGACGCTATGATATTAGTTTTTTGAATGTCGAATTTTAAGTTAACTTTTCCACTATCCTCTTTCACTTTCATTAAGGAGATCTTTAGTTCTTCTTCACTTTCTGCCATAAGGGTGGTGTCATCTGCATATCTGAGGTTATTAATATTTCTGTAGGCAATATTGATTCCAGCTTGTGCTTCATCTAGCC
Source organism: Neotragus moschatus (assembly GCA_006410615.1). Lineage (NCBI taxonomy): Eukaryota > Metazoa > Chordata > Mammalia > Artiodactyla > Bovidae > Neotragus > Neotragus moschatus. The sequence goes on along the minus strand of SJYA01001366.1, from coordinate 141,120 downwards.
CACCATTTCTCATGATGTACTCTGCTTATAACTTAAATAAGCAGGGTGACAATATACAGCCTTAAGATACTTCTTTCCCAATTTGAACCCAGTCTGTTTTTCCATATCCAGTTCTAACTGTTGCTTCCTGACCTGCATACACATTTCTTAGGAGGCAGGTAAGATGGTCTGGTATTCCCATCTCTTTCAGAATTTTCCACAGTTTGTTGTGATCCACACAGTCAAGGGCTTTGGTATAGTCAATAAAGCAGAAGTAGATGTTATTCTGGAACTCTCTTGCCTTTTCAATGATCCAACAGATGTTCGCCGTTTGTTCTCTGATTCCCCTGCCTTTTCTAAATCCAACTTGAACATCCGGAAGTTCATATACTTGTTGAAGTCTGGCTTGGAGAATTTTGAGCATTACTTTACTAGCATGTGAGATGAATGCAATTGTATGGTAGTTTGAGCATTCTTTGGCATTGCCTTTCTTTGGGGTTGGAATGAAAACTGGCCTTTTCCAGTGCTGTGGCCACTGCTGCTGCTGCTAAGTCACTTCAGTCATGTCCGACTCTTTGTGACACCATAGATGGTAGCCCACCAGGCTCCCTGTCCCTGGGATTCTCCAGGCAAGAACTCTGGAGTGGGCTGCCATTTCCTTCTCCATTGCTGAGTTTTCCAAATTTGCTGGCATATTGAGTTCAGCACTTTCACAGCATCATCTCGAATTTAGGATTTGAAATAATTCAACTGGAATTCAGTCACCTTCACCAGCTTTGTTCGTAGTAATGCTTCCTAATGCCCACTTGACTTCACTTTCCAGGATGTCTAGTCTACGTGAGTGATCACACCATCGTGGTTATCTGGGTCATGAAGATCTTTTTCGTACAGTTCCTCTGTGTATTCTTGCCACCTCTTCTTAATCTTCTGCTTCTGTTAGGTCCCTACCATTTCTGTCCTTTAGTGAGCCCATCTTTGCATGAAATGTTCCCTTGGTATCTCTAATTTTCTTAAAGAGATCTCTAGTCTTTCCCATTCTATTGTTTTCCTCTATTTCTTTACATTGATCACTGAGGAATCCTTTCTTATCTCCCCTTCCTATTCTTTGGAACTCTGCATTCAAATGAGTATATCTTTCCTTTTTTCCTTTGCCTTTTGCTTCTCTTCATTTCATAGCTATTTGTAAGGGCTCCTCAGACAACTATTTTGCCTTTTTGCATTTCTTTTTCTTGGATATGGTCTTGATCACTGCCTCCTGTCATGAACCTCCATCCATAGTTCTTCAGGCACTCTGTCTATCAGATCTAATCCCTTGACTCTATTTGTTACTTCCACTGTATAGTCATAAGGGATTTGATTTAGGTCATACCCGAATGGTCTAGTGGTTTTCCCCACTTTCTTCAATCTAAGTCTGAATTTGGTGATAAGGAATTCATGATCTGAGCCATAGTCATCTCCTGGTCCTGTTTTTGTTGGCTGTATAGAGCTTCTCCATCTTTGGCTGCAAAGAATATAATCAATCTGATTTCAGTGTTGACCATCTGGTGATGTCCATGTGTAGAGTCTTCTCTTGTGTTGTTGGAAGAGGGTGCTTGCTATGACCAGTGTGTTCTCTTGGCAAAACTCTGTTAGCCTTTGCCCTGCTTCATTCTGTACTCCAAGGCCAAATTTGCCTGTTACTCCAGGCATTTCTTAATTTCCTACTTTTGCATTCCAGTCCCCTATAATGAAAAGGACGTCTTTTTTGGGTGTTAGTTCTAGAAAGTCTTGTAGGTCTTCATAGAACCATTCAACTTCATTTTCTTCAACATTATTGGGCAGGGCATAGACTTAGATTACCGTGATATTGAATGGTTTGCCTTGGAAACGAACAGAGATCATTGTGCTGTTTTTGAGACTGCATCCAAGTATTGCATTTTGGACTCTTGTTGACTATGATGGCTACTCCATTTCTTTTAGGGATTCTTGCCCACAGTAGTAGATATAATGGTCATCTGAGTTAAATTCACCCATTCCAGTCTATTTTAGTTCACTGATTCCTAAAATATAGAATTTCATTCTTGCCATCTCCTGTTTGACCACTTCCAATTTGCCTTGATTCATGGACCCAACATTCTAGGTTCTTATGTTGTATTACTCTTTACAGCATTGGACTTTACATCCATCATCTGTCACATCCACACCTGGGTGTTGTTTTTGCTTTGGCTCCATCTTTTCCTTCTTTCTGGAGTTAGTTCTCCACTGATCTCCAGTAGCATATTGGGCACCTACTGACCTGGGGAGTTCATCTTTCGGTGTCCTATCGTTTTGCCTTTTCATACTATTCATAGGTTTTCAAGGCAAGAATACTGAAGTGGTTTGCCATTCCCTTCTCCAGTGGACCATCTTGGGTGGAACTCTTCATCATGACCCATCTTGGGTGTCCCTACATGGCATGGCTCATAGTCTCATTGAGTTAGACAAGGCTGTGGTCCATGTGATCAGATTGGTTAGTTTTTTGTGATTGTGGTTTTTATTCTGTCTGCCCTCTGATGGAGAAGGATAAGAGGCTTATGGAAGCTTCCTGATGGGGGAGACTGAGGGGGAAACTGGGTCTTGTTCTGATGGGTGGGACCATGCTCAGTAAATCTTTAATCCAATTATCTGTTGAAAGGTGGGGCTGTGTTTCCTCCCAGTTATTTGACCTGAATGGTGGAGGCAATGAAGATAATGGTGACCTCCTTCAAAAGGTTCCATGCATGCACTGCTATACTCAGTGCCCCCAATCCTGCTTCAGGCCACTGCTGACCCAGCCTCCACCAGAGACTCCTGGACACTCATGGGCAAGTCTGGGTCAGTCTCTTGTGGGGTCATTGCTCTTTTCTCCTGGGTCCTGGAGTGCTCACAGTTCTATTTGAGCCCTCCCAAAGTCTGTTTCCTCTGTCTTGTGTAAGCTTTGGTGGCTGTCGCGGGTTAATGGCAACCTCCTCCAAGAAGGCTTGTGCCACACCCAGGTCTACTGCATCCAGAGCCCCTGTCCTCACAGCAGTCCACTGCTGACCCATACCTCCTCAGGAGACACCAAACACAGTTCTGTCTCCGTCTCTATGGGGTCTCTGGGTCCTGGTGCACACAAGGTTTGTTTGAGCCCTCTGAGTGTTTCTGGTGGGTAAAGGGTTTGATTCTAAATGTGATTTCTTCCTTCCTATTGTCTTGCTGGGGTTCTTCTTTGCCTTTGGATGTGGGGTATCTCCTCACAGTTGCCACACAGCCGCCGCTCCATACCCCATGCTAGAACAATCATCTTTGTATGTCTTTGCTGCGTCTCTCTTAAATCCTCTACTCTTCCCCAGATTTTTATAACCACAGATCCCACATCTTATTTTAACATTTTGAGAATTCCACAAATTGTTTTTTTTCTAGTCTGATCTCCCATCCTTCTGAAAAAAATCTGTGCTTTTGTTACTCAGACTGTCTCCTGTACCTCGCATGTGCCTTATTTTTATTTTTATTTTTCTACATCTGGATCCTTTGCATTTTCCAAGAATGTCTTAGGTTGCCCTTCTCCTTTTCATATTTCTAGATCAAATTCTGTACTTCTGGCTAAATTTAAATATATGTGTTATGATCCCATTTCTGGTCAACTGAGCTAACAGCAGACTTCTCTCCCTGAACTTTTAGAACATTTGGCAACACACAGGATGTCAAGTAGATCACTTGACATCTTTGTATGAATGGGAAGAACACACTGAATTTGGGTAGACAGCCCCACAGGCACACAGCCTGGTGAGCTAACTCTGATTCTAAGTGAGTTAGAAAAGAGTGCCTCTTAATCCTAGCCTATGTAGCTCCTTGGCAGGACATATTTTTCCTAGTGAATGGAGATGCGCTAGATTGCAGTTCTCTTTTCTGTCACTGTCTAGCTGAATGACTTGGGAGATATATATTTATATATCTATATATTAGTTTACCTTCTAGATTTAGTTTTCTTCCTTGTGAAACAGTCATAATAATATGTTCATAGCATCAGTAAGAATATGACATGAGATAATGAATGAAAGTCGTCTAGCTGGATATTTGGCATAGAAACTCTAATCAGTAAGTATTGACCTTTACGATAATTATATTTTATGCCACCATCCTTAGTTTCAGGATTAGTCTATTTAGCTTTGAAGTAAAGTTTCTGCTATGGAAATTATAAGTATTTGTAGATGTAAGTGATTTTTTTTTTTTTTTTGGACTGAAATGTTTACTGATGGTCCTTATCAGGTCAGTACCTCTTAACTAAATATTAACAAGACTGCATTTTTGGAAGCATGATGTTATTTTCTTCTGTTGTTGACATTAGCTAGACACACACTGATGTACAAGCCTAGAAAGAGAAAATAAATACAAAGCCTTATTAATACCCTCACCTTGATTTAAAGTTATGATGGATTTTGCGAAAGACATTTGTNTATTAACAAGACTGCATTTTTGGAAGCATGATGTTATTTTCTTCTGTTGTTGACATTAGCTAGACACACACTGATGTACAAGCCTAGAAAGAGAAAATAAATACAAAGCCTTATTAATACCCTCACCTTGATTTAAAGTTATGATGGATTTTGCGAAAGACATTTGTTAGCATGATTAATCATTCCCATTCAATGAATGAGAACACTTTCCCTTCTCTGAAAGACAATTTGTGCAAAAAAATAGCACAGACTAGTTGTGTGGGAAAAAAATAATGATGGAGATGATATCTCCACATAACACCAAAGAAAAGACCCTTAGCCTTGACCCAAGGAGATGGCCTTCAAGGCGACAAGGTAATTTATTTTCCAACCTATTCTCGTTCAAATTCTTGTCTTCTCTGGCAATATCGCTGCAGGTTATATTCAGTGGACCGAATTCATATCACTCTTTTAACCTCTCCAGAGCACTTTGTAACTGCATGCATTGGCTTTGGGTGGAGTTTTCCTATTTTATAATTGGGCTCTTCATGCTGAGAAACCTCAGGGCCATCACCAGAGATTTACAGCCAGGAAAATGTGAATATAGGAAGGAATTGGGCTACAGGAAGATTTCTGCTAAACATTCATGTTTGCATTTGGAGAGTATGAGTGACTTCAATATTTTGGCTATGTTTATATTTTCAAAACATCAAAGACTCTATGTGAAAAGGAAGCATTCAAACAAGACTGAAAGTGCAGGAAAAAGTGGCAAATATTGCAATGTTTACAGATATTTAGATGCTTCCAAATTTAGTTAGCTGCTTATTATATGATTGGTGACTGTGGATGAGAAAACCTGTAATAGGAGCACTGTTTGATTCCTCAATCCTAGTGTTGTAACTGCATTCTGTATATGGTAGAAAAAAAATAAGTGTGATAAATGTACTTAATCAGATCTATGAAGTTATTTAATTTTAATTTTATTATTATGTTTAATTATTTATTGTGATTTTATTACTTCAGACAAGCTCTACAGGAAGGTGGTGAAAGAGTTAAAGTTTGTGAGGAGAACTTTTTCTAAACAGAGTCATTCTGTTTTTATAAAACTTACTAACAGTGAATACTATAAACTTGATACTTAACCACATTAAGTTCTTCATTTCAGTAATTTCAGCAAAGTCAGAAGTTTGAATTACCCCTCATTTTTGTCAGTTGAGTCTCTATACGCCATGTTCAGTATATATGATTCGAAACATTTTCAGAACTGAAAAATAAAATGTGACTTCAGGCCCTTTATTTTTAGGAATGAGAAAATACCAAGAAAGGGATTTAAATGTCAAGTATAGAAATATCTTTCCAGCAAAATGGCATATTTCAGCTTTCCTGAATGCTTTGATTAATCAAGTTAAAGTAGTAGACTAGCTTAGATCATATGCTTAATTGTGGCATTTTGAAATTTTTTGAGAAAAATTAAACTGAAAATGGCATTCCATTATGGGTTAACTTGTATAGAATCTAAAAAAATTTTTTTACTGTTTTGTGGTTTGGAGGATTTTTCACATGCATTATTTTATATAATTTTTACTATAAGTCTACTGACAGGCATGGCTTATATATATTTGCTTTTGTCAAATATCTTAATCAAATATCACAGTTATACAAATGAAATTTAAAGCTAATTCTTTTTTAACTTGACATCCACTGCTCTGGTTACCTCACCTCTATTCTAATAGCGTTAATAAAAAGAAAATGCTGGAGATACGATCCTTCTATTGTCATCCTTTTGTTACTTTGGTTTCGTTTACATTTGCTTGTAACTGAGATTTCTGAAATGTGACCAGAACTCAGTAGGTGGCGCTAATGAGACATAAAATATTGAATTGTCAACTCAAACCAGTCCATCCTAAAGGAAATCAGTCCCTGAATATTCACTGGAAGGACTGATCCTGAAGCTGAAACTCCAATACTTTGGCCACCTACTGTGAAGAACTGACTCACTGGAAAAGACCCTGATGCTGGGAAAGATTGAAGGCAGTGGGAGAAGGGGATGACATGGGATGGTTGGATGGCATCACCGGCTGGACGGACATGAGTTTGAGCAAGCTTCGGAAATTGGTAATGGAAAGGGAAGCCTGGTGTGCTGCAGTCCATGGGGTTGCAGAGGGTCAGACATAACTGAGTGACTAGGTTGAACTGAACTGACTGAATTGCCAGTTAAGATACATTGTAGATTATAGTGCTTTTTTTCTGTAGTGTTAGTTGCTCAGTCGTGTCTGACTGTTTGCGACCCCATGGACTGTGGCCCTCCTGGCTCCACTGTCCATGGGATTCTCCAGGCAAGAATGCTGGAGTAGGTTGCCGTTCCCTTCTCCAGGGGATCTTCCCCACCCAGCGATTGAACCCAGGTCTTCTGCATTGCAGGCAGATTCTTTTCTGTCTGAGCTACAGGGAAGCTCCTAAAGTCGCTCAGTCGTGTCCGACTCTTTGTGACACCATGGGCTATACTGTTCATGGAATTCTATAGGCCAGAATACTGGAGTGGGTCGCCTTTCCCTTCTCCAGGGGATCTTCCCAACCCAGGGATCCAGCCCAGGTCTCCCGCATTGTGGGGCAGATTCCTTACCAGCTGAGCCACAAGTGATATTGTAGGTTAGTGATGAGTATTTAGGGGATAAAGACATGCTAGTAGTCCTGAGTCTTATTTGAGGAGTGCTGAAACCCTGGGCTGGAAGAAGCACAGCTGGAATCAAGATTGCTGGGAGAAATATCAATAACCTCAGATATGCAGANGAGGCAAGAGGAGAAGGGGACGACAGAGGGTAAGATGGCTGGATGGCATCACTGACTTGATGGACGTGAGTCTGAGTGAACTCTGGGAGTTGGTGATGGACAGGGAGGCCTGGCGTGCTGCAATTCATGGGGTCGCAAAGAGTCAGACAGGACTGAGCAACTGAACTGAGTTGAACTGAACTGATGCCACATCAAATAATTTTAGAGATTTATTCAATCCCTACTTGATGTTGAATTTGAAGATAATATTTTTTTGTTTACTTCATAGCATTTGAAAAAAAGACAGCACCTTCTTCTACTGAAAACTAAGCCAAGTAGTTTGCCTGTATAGACTACTTCCCATTTATATGCCATAAAAGGGGAAAACATCAAATCACACTGTGGTTATTCCTTTAAGCACAAAATATGAATTCAAGTGAAATGCTTGGGAGCTACTAACTACTAAGAAATTATAATCCTACTTATTTTTGAGAGATATCTGGCAGATTATTTATCCATTTCATATTCAGGTCAAGCGTTCCAGTTTGGGATTATCTTGTTTTCTTTTGTGGTTCTACCAAACATTTAGAATGAAAACCTAATGTACTGTAGTAATTCAATTATCTTTGTAGAATAAGAAATACTATTTAATTTCCAGGAATTGAAATATTTACTTGCCCTGTCAAAATAATAATTTTGCACAAATTCCTTGTGTGTTAGGTAGTGCCTTGGTGATTTCTGAGCAAATTATTTCAGAGATATCCCACCAAGAGACAAAGAGGTTTATCTTTCAGTAGAGTTTACTAAGAACATACTAATGCATATTCTTTGAAGTCATGTTTCTACACAGATTAAAAGGTTCCTGAGATTTTCTGGTACCCCAGGTTTTTCAGTCTTCATTTTTTCCCTTCATAACCAATCCCATTCCAATTCTATGTCCTAATTCGTATAAAATGAAATTTTTGTGAATCCCATTTGAAACCAGCAGGTGGATAAAACTATTTCACTGAAGTTTCTTCTGAATAAGGTGAAGACACTGCTACATAAATGGCAGTCTCAGTTAAGTTCAGTCTCTCAGTTGTGTCCGACTCTTTGCGACCCCATGGACTGTAGCATGTCAGGCTTCTCTGTCCACCAACTCAAACTCATGTCCATCGAGTTGGTGATGCCATCCAACTAACTCATCCTCTGTCATCCCCTTCTCCTGCCTTCAATCTTTCCCAGCATCAGGGTCTTTTCCAGTGAGTCAGCTCTTCACATCAGGGGGCCAAAGTACTAAAGCTTCAGCATCTGTCCTTCCAATGAATATTCAGCATTGATTTCCTTTAGGATTGACTGGTTTGATATTGCAGTCCAAGGGACTCTCAAGAGTCTTCTCCAACAAAACAGTTTAAAAGCATCAATTCTTTGGCTCTCAGCTTTCTTTGTAGGCCAACTTTCACATCCATACATGACTATCAGAAAAACCATAGCTTAGACTATACCAACCACTTTGACTAAGTGGCAGTCTAATTAATTTTTTTTACAAGTAATATTATTAACTGGAAAACTCACAGAAATAACATTATTTTAAAACCAAACAAACTTTTTCTCTTTAAGAAAATGACTTTTTTTTTGCTTTTAATCAACAAATCAGAAATTGTAACAGTTGTATTTATTGCTCATTTCCAACAGAAATAACCTCTTCCCAAGTAGTAGATTTTGTTGCATATATTGATGTAAATCAAAGAACATACATAGTAAGTTCAGGGTACAAGTCCACGGGGTCGCAGAGTTGGACACGACTGAATGGCTGAGTGCGCACAACCATGAAAGTGAAAGTGAAGTCGCTCAGTCGTGTCCGACTCTTTGTGACCCCATGGACTGTAGCCCACCAAGCTCCTCCGTCTATGGGATTCTCCAGGCAAGAATACTGGTTTGGGTTGCCATTTCCTTCTCCAGGGGATCTTCCCCACCCAGGGATCAAACCCAGGTCTCTCGCATTGCAGGCAAATGCTTTAACCTCTGAGCCACCAGGGAAGCAAAACCAATACCAGTTAGCATTTTTTCCTATTCCCATTTCCCCCCAGCTCTCCAGTCCTAGGCAGCTTTCCACCTATATAGATTTGCCCTTTCTGAAGATTTCATATAAATTTCATACAATCCATTTTATGTAAATGGAATCATACATTATCTGGTCTTTTATGATTAGCTTCTTTAACTAGCATAGTGTTTTCAGTCTTCATCGGCATAGTGGCAGGTGTCAATACTTGATTTCTTAATGCAAGATAGGAATATTATTGTATGGATAGATCGTATTTTATTTATTCATTGCTTGACAGACATTTGAGTTGTTGCTACTTTTTGGTTATTATGAATAAAGTTATGGTAATTTATGTATAATGTGTTAGTTGTTCAGTTGTGTCCAACTCTTTACAATCCCAAGGATTAAGCTTGCCAGGATCCTCTGTCCATAGAATTCTCTAGACAAGAATACTGGAGTGGGTTGCCATTTCCTTCTCCAGGGGATCTTCCCATTCAAGCGACTGAACGTGGGTCTCCTGCATTGCAGGCTGATTCTTTACCATCTGAGCCACCAGGAAAGCCCCTAATTTGTGTATAGGTGTGTGTTTTTAATTCTCTTGTATATATGCTTAGGAGTAGAATTGCTGGATAATATGGTAATTTGTGTAATCTTTTGAGGAATAGTGAGACTGTTTTCCACAGTGAATGCACCATTTTTCATTTCTCTAAGGATTTGAATTTCTCCACATCTTTGTCTTGTGCATTTCTAAACTGAGTTATTTACCCTTTTATGATTGAATTATAAGTGCTCTTTATATTTTTAAGGTACAAGTCCCTTTTTAAATACATGGTTTATAAATTCCATTGTGTGTATCACCTCACCACTTTCTTGATCGTGTTCTGCAAAGTGCTGAAGTGATGATCCTTTTTCATACTTGACTTTGGTAATTTTTTTCTTTTTTCTTGGTCAATCTAACTAAAGGTTTTTCAGCTTTATCTCTTTGAAGAACAACTTTTAAAAAATAGAGGTAACATTGGTTTATAACATTATATAAGGATGATTTAAAATTTGGTTTAGTACTGTCATTTTATCTTTTTATATGATTGTAATGTATTTCTTTTGTCTCTTTTTCCTTCCATTTTTGGCCTGCCATTTTAATTTGGTAGTTTTCTGTTTCTGGTTTTTATGTTTTGTGTCTTTGCTCTAGATTTGTGTTTTGTGGTTATCGTGAATTTTGTGTAAAGTGTCTTGTAGATAACATAGTCCTTTTTCTGCCAATAATACCTTATCTTCATCTTCCTATGTGGGTTCCATCCTTTTCCTCTTCCCCATTTTTGTGGTCTTAAATTATCCCTTTTTATGTTGTGAGTTTGTTACCAAACTGAAGTAATTATAGTTACTTTTACTGCTTTTTTCCCCCGTTTACCTTTGTACTACAATTAAGTTTTAAACAACCTATTCTGATACAGAGTATTACTGTATGCCTCTCTCATCTTACTCAAAGTTTTGTGTACGTTTTTCTCTTTCCATTTCAGATAGAAGAGTTTCCTTCATTATTTCCTGTAAAGCAGATCTATTAATAGCATTGATGAACTCTCTCAGCTTTTCTTTCTCTAGGAACACCTTTATTTCTCCTTCATATCTGAAGTATAACTTTGGTGTGTATTCTTGGCTGAGAGTTTTTTTTTTTTTTCTTTTTTCTCTTCCAATACTTTGAGTGTATCATTCCAAAGTCTGTCTTGACTTGTAGAGATTCTGGTGAAAAAATTCTGCTGATAGCCTAACGAAGGTTCCTCATATTCTTTTTTCCCTGACAGCTTTTAAAATTATTTCTTTGTCATTAACTTTTGAGAGCTGTAATATAATGTGTCTTGAAGAAGACATTTCTGATTTTAGGCAATTAGATGTTCTCTTAGTTTCATGGACTTGTATCTCCATTTTCTTCCCCAGGTTTAGGAAATTCTCTGGTATTATTTCTGCTCTCTCCTCTTTTCTCCTTCTAGCATACCCATTGTTTTAACATTGCCCTTCCTAATGAAGTCAGATAGTTGTCACAGAATTTCTTCATTTTTTAACATCTTAATTCTATCTCTTCTACTTTAACATTTCTAGATTTCTTTCTTTGAACTCAAGAATATTCTCCAACATATGGTCTTTTTTTTAAATTTAAGTTTAAAATTTTATTTCTTAGTTTGTCTTGCTTTACCATACTGTACTCATTTTGCCATACATTGACATGAATCAGCCACAGTGTACCTGAGTTCCCAATCCGGACCNGCACCAGTGTCTGTTTTTGCACATGACCCTTATTTGGGGGAAAACTTCAGGCAGCTGTCCTCAGTAGAAGGAACAGTAATGAGTATCTACATGTCAATAGGGTCCCAAGCAACAAAGAGCATTAGAACTTCTCTGCTGAGAAACTGATTTTTATTTGAAATTGGGTTCTGAGGAAAAGGCGCCAGTGTGTGCTTAGGGACTTTGAGGGTGATGAATCAGTAGACTAGCACTTTTCTAGGGGAGGCTGAAGGGCATTTGATAACAGATGTGCTAAATGTTCAATGTGAAGTTGTTTGCATTTCTTGAACCTCTTTTTTGACTCCTCCTTAACGTCTTCAAGAAGTTGCTACTTTGCTGTCTTGTATACATGTATGTATGTGAGGGCGGGTGGGAGTTTGGAAACAATCAAGGAAGGACTGATTTTCACACCAGAGACAATTCCGTATAAATCAGAGACAACATAATACAGAAAGAGAAGTTCAAATACAGAGGTAGGGGATGCTGGGGGAGGGTTTCAGGTTCACTTTATTTAGAGCTCAAAGCATCTGCAGGCTCTTGCTGACAGCCAAGTTACAATGACATCTATCCCTATTAGTCCCTGTCACTACTCTTAGTTAATGAGATCTCTCACATACAATGCTCAGCCTAAATATCCCTTCCTTAGGAGAGTTGGCTCTCGCTCCTGGGGCTAGGTTAAATCCCTTAGTTCCTTGATTTCTCAGCATTTTGTATTACAGTGATAATACAAATACAGTGTCTTCTCTGGTAGCTTGGTCAGTCAAGAATTTGCCTGTAGTGCAGGAGATTGGTGTTAGATCCTGGATTGTGAAGATTCCTTGGAGAAGGAAATGGTTACTCATGCCAGTATTCTTGCCTGGGAAATCCCATAGACAGAAGAGCTCAGTGGGCTACAGTCCATAGGGTCACAAGAGTTGGACACGACTTAGCAAATAAACCACTGCCAATATAATACCTGTTCCCAACCTAGGGCAATATCCCTCCCAGGGCCATTTGGCATTTGGGAACCACTGGGAGAGAGGAGTACAACTGGCATCTAGTGGGAGTAGAGACCACAGATGCTGCTAAACATCCTGTAATACACAAAGAACTTTTCCTCTTAGAATGTTAATAGTGTTGAAGTTGCAAAACACTGCTGTAGAGTCTGTAATTATATTTGGTGAGATATAATGATTTATTTTCTGTCTTCTCCTCTAAACTATAGGAGAAGACAGAAAACACAGAGGAGAAGACAGAAAACAAATCATTCATAAGGAAATATTTGGTTTATTTTGTTTAGCAACAGATTTTCACTGCCGAGGCTAACACTTGGTACATAGAAGATGTTCAATTAAAAGTTAATGATACTGATATATTTATTGTGAATATTATTTGTGTCTGTTCTCCACCTGCCTGCACTCTTATTGAGGGCAGACCAAGTATGTTTCTATCAGTGAGGCGACAGCATGAAGCCCAGTGCCTGACACATGATTGATGGGCCATAAATTTTTTTTTCAGTAAATGAAAAATTTTACATATAATCTATAGTTTTTAAGAGGGTAAAATGCAAGGTTAACACATACTCTCTTTTCTTTTCCAAAATTTTCTTGAAACCCAACTTTTTTCTATATTCTTAGGCCAAGAAAACAGCCCCCAGGAATAATTTGTTTGTAGGGATCATTAAACCAAGACTAAAAGATTTTGTTTTCAGGCAGAAAAAAATAAAAAAGTTTTACTTCTTTATAAAATAATTGTTTTCAACCTGATTATTTCAGTATAAACACTAGAAGGAAATGGTATTTTAAAAGCCGGTCTAGGTTCGATGCAGAAGGCTTGGGACTGATGGGTGGGGATGATCTGGAGGGATGGTGTGGGGAGGGAGGGGGAAGGGGGGGGTCCGGATTGGGAACTCAGGTACACTTATGGCTGATTTATGTCAATGTATGGCAAAATGAGTACAGTATTGTAAAGCAAAACAAACTAAAAAATAAAAATTTAATAAAAAAATAAAATAAAATAAAGTCAGAGAAGGAAGCTGCCTTCCTCCGTGATCTTTTGCACACTAGGAATTCATAATCCAGCAGGAAAGGCAGACATAGAAATGAATAGTCATACTACCTTGAGAAAGAGAAAGGACTATGCTGGTGGGCCGTCATTGTCTAGAATACTGTCTAGTTCACGGTAGTTATCTGCTACGTGAATTTAAAAGGACCTATATAAGGCTGACAATAATGAGGTCTAATAAACAACCACTTTTACCCTATTACTAATGAGCTGAGGCTTAATGTGTATAAGCTTTGTGTGTGTGTGTCTATACATGACAGTTCTATTAAATCTTTCATAAAGGACTTGGCTCTGTTCACTGAGGGATTAAGGGATCTCCATGTAATGATATTTTGATGCGGCTCAGTCTGGACTTTGGGAAGGAAAGACAATGAAAGGGAAGAAACTTCTTTCATCGGTTTTGTCCCACTCTTGGCATAGATAAACACTACTTTCTATCTAAACTAGACCAGCTCTCATTTCCAGATACTGTCTTATGGGGCTTCAACTCCATCCATTTCCTCCTTGTGAAATTACTTTCCCCTCTCCTCACCTATCTTGAAAGTGAAAGTATTAGTCACTCAGTTGTGTCCGACTCTTTGCAACCCCATGAACTATATAGCCCACCAGGCTCCTCTGTCCATAGAATTCCCCAGGCAGGAATACTAGAGTGGGTTGACATTCCCTTCTCCAAGGGATCTTCCCAACCCAGGCATCAAACCCAGGTCTCCTGCATTTCAGGCAGATTCTTTACCATCTGAGCTACCAGGGAAGACTTCCTCACCTATATTACTTGCCTCTAATGCCCAACTCAAAAGCTCTTTCTACAGTGAATCGCAGTGGATCTCACCCTCCTTGAACCAGCACTATCTTTTTGGTTGCAGTCATGGAACTTGATAACAGCTGTTTTGAATCCCATGGTCTGAGCATGTGTCCATCCTATCTATTCAGGTGGGAGGAACCACCATGCCTCTTACTGGTTCAAAAGGTATGAGCTTTGAGACATATAGACTTGCAGCGTTAGTCTTGGCTATTTATCCTTTGGAAAAGTCTATAATTTAATTAATAATCATTTTTATCATCTATAAGATGGAGATAACATTGTGGATTAAATCATATAGCATCTATAAAAATATATTAGATGTTCAATAAACCTCACTGCTCTACCATATCCTTTCACTAGATTATAAACTCTCAGTTTCTTCTTTTTAGTCTTGAATAGCATATAACAAAGTATATGCACAAAATTTGTAAAAAAAACTTAGTTTTAGAACAGCTTTAGATTTACGGAACAATTTTTAAGATGGTATAGAAAGTTCTCATTGACCTTGCATTAAGTTTCCCACTTCGATTTCACTATACATCTAAAGTGGTTTGAGAATTGTTAATCTGTCCCTCCATGGGAAGCAGTTTCATCAACTTCCAAAGTTACTTGGGTCATCACCTTTCCCTCACCCTCATAAATGGCTTCATACATTTATGATATAATTAATTTGTTTTGTATTTCAGATTCTTTATTCCATCTGAGATCCTTGACCTCATAGATTTTTTTTTAAACTTGTATGTATTAAGTTAGTTCTTATTTTGTGCTTAAAAGTTCTATGAGTTTTAACAGATTAATGGTGTCATATGGCCATTATTACTATATCATATAGAAGAAAACCCATGCTTCACCTATTCACTGCCCCCCACCCAGACTTGGAATCCCTGGAAACTATTGAACTATTGATTTAGTGTCTCTATAGTTCTGTATTTTCCAGAAGGTCATATAATTGGAATCATACAATAGGTAGCCTTTCAGACAAGCTTATTTTACATAGCAATATACATTTAAGATCCATCCATGTGTTTTTATCACTCAGTCACTCATTTCTTTTTATTTCTGAATAATCTTTCATGATATGGCCATATCACAGTTTCTTTATTCACTTATGAAGAAAGATCTTGTTGTTTCCAATTCTGGCGCAGTTGGTTTTTTTGTTTTTGTTTTTTGTTTTTTTTTTTTTTTATCAATGAAAGAATGGAATATGTGAGTGAACCAAACAATATCTTCAGCCTTGAAGATTTAGAACAGGGAAAGAATCTAAGGCCTTTCATTTCTTTCAACCTCAACTTCTCTGTTGCCTCTTTCTTTCTTGCCAACACCCTGCCCTACTTAACCGGAAATGTCATTCCAACTGCTTATCACTGAGGAATGTAGCTTTTGAAGCAAAAAGAAAATTCTGTGAATTTAATATACATAGCATAGAATTAATCCAAAATCCAAAACTAAAGAAGACTGTATCATTATACTCTTTTCCTGAAAGAATATTATGAATAAGGCCCTTTCGACATAAAAGAGAAAAATCAAACATACAGCCATCAGAAATAATTGCAAAAATTTATAACTACTGTATTTTTAATCAGATGCTATAAATTTTCCCATTTCTGGACTTTCATGGACCAGGACTTTAAGGTATGAAAGTTATAGGTACTCAGGAGATAAAATACCTAGAGATTATAACTATATGTCAGCATTTATTTGCATTTGTTATTCCTTTTTAAAGAAATTCTGTGCTTAAGGAGCCTCAGAACCTCTCCAGATTGGAATACTACACCCTTTATATCTTGGAAGCAGAATTTGTATTGGGGAACCATCTCTGAAGCAGGAAAGAAAACACACCATTCTCACTGAAGCATGCCAATTCCAAGGCCGATTCACATTCCAAATTGAGTTGTTTTGCCTTTCTTAGCTTTCCTTTGAATCCGTTTCCAAGCTATAATCTGTAGACAACTGTTCGCCCACATACCTGTGGTTAGGGCACTGTGAGACAGCTTCGCCTTTATTCCATCCTAAATGTAAAAATTACTTTAATGCAGCACTGAAGTAAAAATGCTGTAGGCACTCCAGAAAATAAAAGCCAGAAATTTCTAACTTAATGATCCTGCAAAAGGAAACTCTCAGCTTCATTGTGTATCCTGTGCATATTACAATGAACATTTGACATAAAGCTGAAAGATAAATGAGATAAACCACTTTCGTTGTACTACTTATGATGAAGGGCTAGAAAAACCTATGAAGGGTAAGTCAGGGTCTTACCCTTTCCTGTGTTTTGCTCTCGTGTATCTCTCTGGGCAGGGAGTGCTTAAGTTGGGTTTCTGACATGAGTGCTGGAGGAGGACCGATAACTGTGCTCAAATGCACACCCTTGTTGAATATGGTATTTTTAGTCATGTAAACTGTCAACCTGCTTTTGCACTAAAATTGTTTAATGTTTAATTTTTTTTAATTGTGGAAGGGCCTTTTGTTTAATCAATAATTATTTTTGAATGCTTACTTTGGTCATGGGATGCTGGTAAATTCTGAAATGATACCAAAATTCTAAGGAGAGAGGTCAGAAATGTTATCTACTTTGAGAAAACAAACTTAGTCTCATGTAATGTTAGCAATCAGACAGGATGTTGTCAAGTGCCTGGTCAGTGGTGGTACAGACCAGTTGTTCCCAGGAAAGACACATTGGTAAGCTTGCATGAGAAAAGTACCAGGGTCTCAGGGACCTCTTGGTATAGTCAGCATGCCATGAGAGTCAGAACAAAAGAGGAGCATAGAATCAGTGTAAAATTAAAGAAGGGATCAAAAGGAAGGCAACTAAGCCTAGTTATTAATTAGCTTTTGCTGCCTGACAATCCCCACCCAAACTTAGTGATTTAAAGTAACCAATTGATTTAGTACGTGATTTTGTAGATGGCTGAATAGTTGTTCTAGTCCAGGCAGGTTTTACTGATTTTTGCAGATTCTCTTATGCAGTGTGGGTGGCTCTGGCTAATGAAGGAAGGTCTCATTTCCATCTCTGGTGATTTTCCACTCTAAATTAGCATGCTCCTCTGTCATGCTGGCTTAGGGTTATCAACATGGTGTTCTCAAGCTTCCAAGTGCAAGAAGAATGGGCAAGTGAACTTCTCAAGGCACTGCTTGAGTCATATTTCCTCCTGTACCATTGGCCAAAGCTAGTCACAAGACAAAGTAGAGAAATAGATGCCATATTTTGATTGGAAGAAGAACAGATTCACATTACAAAGTGATATTCATGGGAGGACAGGAAGTCTAACAGACATTTTTTTTTTCTTCCCAATATGTCACAATATGTAAAGAAATGAACAAAGATGTAGCTTCAATGGAGTAGTGAAAAGGAGTGAAGAAATATAGTTGCCACTAGAAGTATTTTGCCAGCAGAAAAGAGAAATTACTAAATTAGTATTTTATGAATATTAATCTAAAAACTAGGTTGAGGATAGTTTGAAAGAAAGCCAATCTAGAGAAACATTAAGTGTTTATGAAAGCAGCTAGCAGAACCTGGCACCTAGCAGGTGCTCACTGAATAATTCCTGCATCATAATCTGAATCCAGATGTAAAGTAATAAGAACATGTACTATGATAATGATATGAATGTAATAAAAGTGCCAGATGTGGGAAGTAATTTAGAATGAATTATTAGCACCCCTTGATTACTGATGATTAGGGGTTTAGGGGAGATAAGTAGAAGGAAATTAAAAAGATAGCTTCAAGGTTTCAATCCTTGAGGGGTGGAAGACTGATAGTACATTAACAGTTTCAGAGAAGGAAGGATTCACCAGAATAAGGTTTATTTGTTGTTGTTGTTTAGTCGCGAAGTTGTGGACGACTCTTTGTGACCCCCCATGGGCTGTAGCCAGCCAGGCTCCTCTATCCATGGATTTTCCCAGGCAAGAATATTGGAGCAGGTTGTCATTTTCTTCTCCAGGAGATCTTCCCAGCCCAGGGATCAAACCCACATTTCTTGCCTTTCCTGCATTGGCAGGTGGTTTCTTTACCACTGAGCCACTGGGAAGCCCAAGGTTTATTTAGACACGTTAAATTCTGTTGGATGGCAGCATGCCCCATTGATCATGTTCAATAGGGCTTTGAAAATATGGGCACAAAGCTTGAGAAAAGGTCAGGAATATATGAATAAACAGACATTCTTCTTCTTCTACAAAAAGATGATCAGGAAATGTGATAATTAAATGAGGTAACTGAGACAGAGTATAGAGTGAAAAACAGAAGGTAGAGATTTGAACCTTAAAGCACGACCACTGGAGGAACAAGAAAAGAACAGAAATCAGGAAAGGATTTTTTAAAAATAATAATAATTATTATTATTATTTAAAAAGGATTATTAAAAAAGCAGAGGAAAGAGTGATCACGGGACTGGGGGATGGAGGTGGACAATGCCATAGAATGTCTGAGAAGCCAAAATAGGAAAATGTTTCAAAAAAGTTTGTTTTAAAAAATCAGGAATATTAGAAAATAGAGATCAAATTTTGTTGTATCATACAAATAACCAACAAAAGAGGTTGGCATAAGGTTGTTGTCAGTGTAAAGTCACAGCCTGGAAAGATAACTGAGGTCAAATTCCCAGTTTCAAGATAGCTCCCCTAGATCAGGAGGAGGATCTAAACACCAGACTCTGTTTCTGCCTATCAACCAAGCGCACCATTTGCCCCACTTGAAACACAACCAATGGTGATGATGTTGTACCAGACTTATGCACATGTACCAATGTTGCCCCAAGGTGTATACCCAGGAGTAGACTTTCTATGTATGAGAATCTTCAGCTTTGCCAAACTGTTCTATAAATTGGTTTTCCCAATGTACACTCAGAAAAACAAGTAAAGAAACAAGGCAACTGATCATGAAGGGAAGAAGATTCTCTGACCTGGGCAGATACATGGATAGAGTCAATATTTTCTTCATTCATTTTGTTCTCCTTTTGTGCTGTTTAAAATAAAATATGTGTTTCACAGGGAGATCAAGGCATGGGAATCGGTGACCAGAGGAGAGTTGTACAGGAGATTCTGGGGAGTTTTGGTTTGAAAGAGAGTAGACTAAATCCTCTGAAAGATAGCTCATGTTGGAGAGAAGTTGGAAAAAGTCAGATTTGGGTCTTAAAATGCTAGATTATATAGTTTGGATATTGTCCCTGGGCTATGACGAAATCTAGGGTGGAAGAGCATTTTCAGAAGAATTCAAAGTGAAAGTAAGCAGTTAGGGGATGCTCTCAGGCAGAATAGTCACTTTTTTTTGTTTTGTTTTAATTTTAAAAGAGTTATATACATGTAAAACAACATAAACTCATCTGATCAATTTAGCCAAGGTAAATATTCTGAGATGAAGCAAATGTGTGATAAGCCCTTCATATTTATTTTACAATTTATTTCTGGATTCCTAGAGACATTTTGTAAATTGAGTACTTTTCACATGAATCCCTATTTTTCATCCTTGTAAGAAAACATAAGTACAAATGCTGTATAAAACTCAACAGTTGTTAAAAATGAATTTACAGTGATCAATGCCAAGCATATTGTCCTGGTCTATTCTTAGTCTTCTACTTCAAATTAAATGATGTAAGTTAAGACTGTCATAATCTTGTTGACTTGTTTAATTTGAAAAACAGAGTTGTCATTGAATTGATGTGAACAAATCAATGGCTAATCAGTTTAAATAACAATCATTACTGAACATATTTATGGGAACTTAATTACTGTACAGTAGTGCCATGTCAAGTGTGAAAAAGCATTAAAATATGCTAGGATATGTCAACAGGCAATGTCAGAAAGTGCAATGGACTACGAACCCATTAAAGTTTTATATTTTTAAGTACTTTTACTTGGACAAATCATCAAATCTCAGTGATAACTTGCAAAATATGCAAATTAGTAATATTGCACTTCCGAGCAAGCCATGACACATTCCTGGCCTATTTGTACATTCACTGTACTTAATACAATTCACCATCAGGGTTGCTATTATTGAGTACAGATGCCCAAAGTCTTTCAGCTAAAATTCTGGTGATGATCATAGCAAATGGTGAAAACTGCACTGTTTATTTAAGCAATTTCATCTAGATCTATCTTTTTTCCTTGCAATATCTTGTACTTTATAATCTAGCTCATTTTATTGAACAAACCTGCCTTAGAAAACATGCATGAGACAATGGGTAAGCAAATGTTCATTCAAAGGTTCAGAATTCTGGAGTGTGTAGCGTGACAGGAAAGATTGGATCTGAATTAGAAGCTGGAGTGGGGGAGGTCTGTGAGCAACCGTGGGCAGAAGAAAATGCCTATAGAGGTCTCAGGGTAATGCAAGGAGATATATAACGACTGGAATTCTGAAATCAGTTTAGAAACAGAGATCACAAACATACTGATGGTAGGAAATCAACACTTACTGGGAGATTTTTTTACAGCTGTCAGTTCTATCTATGTCCCTCATTATGCCTCAGAATCAGATAAACATATGCCACACACTGTGAGCACATGTGCACACTCATACACACACACACACACACACTCTTGCCTTTCATGGTTAAAAATGATAAAATCAATATTGTTGCTAACCTTATCTTTTTACTACTCCTCATCCCAAATTCTTCTGCTGAGCTTTTATTAAAAGCTCTATTTCAAAAGTTAGATCATCAGTTAGAAAGGAAAATATTATTTTGCTGTCAATTGGAATCCTTTGTCTCCTATTTTGAATCAAAGGTGAAATAGAAAGTAAACTATTATGACTGTTTTTCTAAGGCATTTTTTTTTCTGACTGTCTCTGAAGCTTATTGATAAGTACACTTGTGTCTTGAGGGCTATTGTTTTGCATCTGCTCTCTCCACAGTTTCTGTAAGAGATGTGATATTTCTATACATTTCCACCTTAATTAAAATGGTGCTTGGAAAATGGGAGGAGAAAAGATAAGGCAAGGAGGGTTTGTTTGAGTGAGAGAATACATTTAAAAAGAGACAAATTGACTTGACAGGAGAGGCAAAAATCAGAACACATGGTGATTGGGAATGTCAGAAAGAAATAGAATCCAAAGGTATGCAAGCTTTGACCAAAAATTACAGGACAACTGACTGATAACAGGTTTTCTGTTTTCAAGTCTCAGCTGCTCCTACATTCATTCGGAAGTTTCATATCCTTTTATATTCCCCTTGGGAAAAAGAAGAGCATCTTGATGGATTGATTGCTGTGACAATTGCACCCTTAATACAAAGCTCTTTTCCAAATTCCAATCTGCCAGCACCAGAGAGATGCAAATGGTTGGAGATTACTGGCTCACGAAGTTATTTCGCTCAGCCTCCTAAAAAAAATGGAAATTTAGCATCATCTCATCTGTGGACTCGTTTTTTGAGAAGAGAGAGACAGTTCTGGGTACTCATATGACCTATAGCCAAAGAGTTTGGCTTATCAAGTATTCCCTCCTCAACTCAAGCAGTTCCAAGAATCAGGCTTACAGTAGCACTGTAGAGATGAGGAAGTATTAGTCAATTCTACTAAATACTTGCTTCCCCAGTGGGTAATTGGTAGATTAAAAAAAAAAATCTACCTGAAATGCATGAGACCTGAGTTTGATCCCTGGATTGGAAAGATCCCCTGGAAAAGGAAATGGCAACCAACTCCAGTATTCTTGCCTTAGAAATCCCATGGATAGAGGAGCGTGACAGGCCATAGTCCATGGGGTTACAAAAGAGTCAGAAATGACTGAGTGACCAAACAATAACAACAAAACTACATACAAAAAAAAAAAAAAAAAAAAAAACCCAGGGGGAAGGAGTCATGAGAGAGCAGATTCACACCAAGCTGGCAGTGGTCGGAATCTTGGCTGGAGAGTTACTGGACAGTCACAAAAATAATGATTTTTTACATCTACAAAATGTTCTCCCGTCAAGTGTACACAACGACGTCCTTATGAATATTACTGTTAAAATATGTGATCAGATAAGTGAAGAAAAACGATAAACTCTCTGCTAAGTTCAACGAAAATGTGCTCTAGAGACTGGAGGATATTATAAGTAATGTTTTTTCTAATATTTTATTAGGCAAAGTGAAGGAAGAGCTGAAGCAGCTAGATATTGAAAGTTGTTGATGAAAAAGTTCTGAATTATCCATGCTAACTCTCTAATAAATCATATTCCCTAGAAAATCACTCTCTTCTTCCTTCTACTTTCCCCTAAAGATCTGATTCGTGTGTTTTGCCCCTTTAATAAAATAAGAATCCAAACCAAAGGGAAACAACTGACCTTAAAAATTTCAGGCTTGGAATCAGTCTCCACTGAAAGGAGCTACTGCTGTCTCTCAGCCCAGAGGTAGAACACCAAATCCATATGGGCTCATTAAAATCTTAGACTCCATCAGGCCCATCTGTAATGATGATAAGTGGTAATCAATGTGATTGCAGTGTGTGCTTAATGCTTTCGTATTTCCACACATGCATACATGTAGAATGGTTCAGAGAGACTGGGAATATTTCAGGATTGTTTCATCGCTTAAGATTTCAGGCTGTATCATGGTTTCTATTACACGATATAATTGAAATGGGTGATGATCCAGGTAAGAAAGGAAAAGCTGCTACAGTGACTTTTCCCCCCATTTTGGGGCTTTTTGGGTTTCAGCAGCCCAACACTCTCAGTCCCCAATGTGATATCCAAAGATGTTGAACATAAGCCAAGCCACTATCTAGTGTTAATACCCAGAGATGATACAACCAGCACATGTTTCCTTTTGGGAAGACTCTGAGGATCCCAATTACTCTGAATCAAGAGAGAAGTCAGTCAGGCTTGAAGTAAGGGGCTTGCATTTAAAATCAGCAGAGAGGGGAAAGTGTGATGAACGGATGAAGTTTCTTGGCCTGTCAGAGCTGCTGAAAACTATTACTGTCAAACTTACCACCTTTCTCCTGCCCCTCCTTCTCCTTAACAGTATTGATAGGAAATGCAATCAGACCCATTCTTCCTCATCTTCCTGCTAGAGCATGAGGTTGCTTACTGACATTCTCCGAATTTCCATCTGAGAAGTTGTTTTTCCGGACTGAATTCTGAAGGATCCCCTACATCCCTCCTGGTTCAGAATTAAAACCCAGGAAGAGCTTCTTGGGGAGGGGGAAAGGAATGTCTCTAGCTGTGTTTGCTGCGAAACCACTTAATGAAAGATTGCAGGGGCCACATCCTCTTTGAGTTTCAGCTTCTTTCACACAGAGTCTAGCTGTCACAAGGGAATTATAAACGGACACGTTGCCCTTCATGGCTATGGAGACCAGTGTAGTGGAGGGTGAGAGGAGCATTATTCATGGAGATTGTCCATGCCTCCTTAGATGGGGTCAGATGGAGGAGTCCTTGAGCAGCGAGACACTGGAGCTGTGCTTCCAAGATGAACTTGAGAGTCTAGTTAGCCAATTACTACTCATTCTTTAAACATTTGCTCCCCTAGTGTTGACAGTAAAAACTGTATAGACTTCTTGAAAAGTAATTTCTTCCCTGGCTTCTAAGACCAGCTGTCTATCTGTATCTTTAATATACTTTGCTATCTTGGTAAAGTATCTTTGTTATAGATTATGATCTGTGCTTTCATTTATTTATTTATTTAATTTTAGCTATGTTAAAAAAACACACATGACATAGAATTTATAGCTTTAACCATTTTAAGGGTACAATTCAATAGTAGTGTTAAATATATTCACATTGTTGTGCAACAGATCTACAGACCTTTTCATCTTGCAAAAATGAAACACTGTAACACTGAACAACTTTTCATTTCCTCCAGCCTCCAGCCCCTAGCCACCTCCATTCTATTTTCTGTCCTATGTGTTTGACTACTTTAAGTACCTTCGATAGCAGAATCATATGGTATTTTGCGTATCTTTGTGTTTTTATTCAAACAGTTGATATGTAGTTAACACTGGCTTAGAATTAATTCCAATAGAGTTACTCTGTTCTTTTTTTTTTAACTTTTGATAACTGATCAAAACTATTTTATAACTTTCATATAACCTAGAGAGAAAATTTATTCATTACTCACTAGATTTCTTTTTTTCTTTTTTTTTTAAGTTTAAAATTTTATTTTTTTAGTTTGTTTTGCTTTACAGTACTGTATTCATTTTGCCATACATTGACATGAATCAGCNGTCTCAGGTATATAGCAAGGTAATTCAGTTATACATATATACATATATTATTTTTGAAATTATTTTCTATTATAGGTTATTATAAGATATTGACTAGAATTCCCTGTGCTATACAGTAAACCTTTGTTGCTTGTTAAATTTTTTAAATTTAGAAATCTAGCATTCTATTCAGATGAAATCAAACAAATAGAATCAAAGTGTCATAATTATTTTAATTAGGCAAAAATCCATAAGTCTTCTAAAATATATATAGTATACATAATATTTACATATATGTATACAAAAGCTTTTCTACTGTGCTTGATAAAGGCTTGGGAAAGAATATCAAAAGAAAGAGATGGATAAGCTGGGAAACATAAACCAACTTAAATGGGAGCCCAGAATATGAAACAATCAAGTAAAAGATCATCGTACAGTCCAGTTGTTGTTAAACATAGCTACTCATTAGAAACATATCTGGAGCTCTGGAGAAAACAACAACAACAACAACAACAACGACAATACCTGGGCATTTGTGTTTTTTCAAAAAAATGTGAAGATAATGCTGATATGCATCTGGATTTTAAAAACTTATTACACTTTTTTCTGTTAAATGGTAGTTTTGGTCATATTGAGTAATACGCTGTCTAGGTTTGTCATTGCTTTTCTTCCAAGGCATAAGCATCTTTTAGTTTCATGGCTGCAGTCAATATCTGCAATATTTTTTCTTGGAGCTCAAGAAAATAAAATCCGTCACTGTTTTCATATTCTCCCATCTATTTGTCATGCAGTGATCAGATTGGATGACATGACCTTAGTTTTTTGAATGTTGAATTGTAGGCCAGCTTTTTCACTCTCCTTTTTAACCCTCATCAAGAGGCTCTTTAGTTTCTCTTCACTTTATGCAGTTAGGGTAATATCATCTGTATATCTGAGGTTGTTGATATTTCTCCCAGGAATCTTGATTCCAGCTTGTGATTTCATTCAGCCCAGGATTTTGTGTGATGTAGTTTGTATAGAAATGAAATAACTAGGGTGACAATATGCAGCCCTGACATACTCCTTTCTCAAGGAATTTGGAACCAGTCCGTTGTTCCATGTTTAGTTCTAACTGTTCTTCTTGACCCCCATACAGGTTTCTCAGGAGACAGGTAAGGTGGTTTGGTATTCCCATCTCTTTCAGAATTTTCCACAGTTTGTTGCGATCCACACAGTCAAATTATCTAGAGTAGTCAAAATAGATGTTTTTTCTGAATTTCCCTTGCTTTTTCTATGATCCAGCATATGTTGGAAATTTGATCTCTAGTTCCTCAGTCTTTTCTAAATCCAGCTTGTACATCTGGAATTTTTCAGTTTATGTACTGGGAAGCTTAGCTGGAAGGATTTTGAGCATACCTTACCAGCATGTGAAATGAGCACAACTAAGNTCTATGATCCAGCATATGTTGGAAATTTGATCTCTAGTTCCTCAGTCTTTTCTAAATCCAGCTTGTACATCTGGAATTTTTCAGTTTATGTACTGGGAAGCTTAGCTGGAAGGATTTTGAGCATACCTTACCAGCATGTGAAATGAGCACAACTAAGCCACTCCAGTACTCTTGCCTGGAGAATCCCATGGAGGGAGGAGCCTGGTAGGCTACAGTCCATGTGGTTGCAAAAAGTCGGATACGACTGAGCAACTTCACTATACAGTATTTGAACATTTTTTTCAAATTTACTATTGTTTTATTAATTTTTTATATTCTCAAGTCAGTATCATATCATTTTGATTGCTATAGCTTTTTTTTTTAATTTTAATTTTTACTTTATTTTACTTTACAATACTGTATTGGTTTTGCCATACATTGACATGAATCCACCACGGGTGTACATGAGTTCCCAATCCTGAACCCCCTCTCACCTCCCGCCCCATATCATCTCTCTGGATCATCCCCGTGCACCAGCCCCAAGCATTTTGTATCCTGTATTGAACATAGACTGGCGATTCGTTTCTTACATGATAGTATATATGTTTCAGTGCCATTCTCCCAAATCATCCCACCCTCTCCCTCTCCCTCAGAGTCCAAAAGTCTGTTAGCACTGATTTTCTTAGAAATTGGAATGAAAACTGACATTTTCCAATCCTGTGGCCACTGCTGAGTTTTCCAAATTTGCTGGCAGATTGAGTGCAATACTTTAACAGCATCATCTTTTAGGATTTGAAATAGCTCAACTGGGATTCCATCACCTCCAATAGCTTTGTTTATAGTAATGCTTCCTAAGGCCCACCTGAGGTCACACTCCAGGATGCCTGGCTATAGGTGAGAGACTATACCATTGTGGGTATCTGGTTCATTAAGATCTTTTTTGTATAGTTCTTCTCTGTATTCTTGCCACCTCTTCTTAATCACTTCAGCTCAGTTCAGTTCAGTTCATTCGCTCAGTCGTGTCCGACTCTTTGTGACCCCGTTCTTATCATTTCTGTCCTTTATTGTACCCATTTTTGCATGAAACATTCCCTTGGTATCTCCAATTTTCTTGAAGAGATTTCTGGTTTTTCCCATTCAATTGTTTTCCTCTATTTCTTTGCATTGTTCACTAAGAAGATTTTCTTACCTTTCCTGCTATTCTCTGGAGCTCTGCATTCAGTTTGGTATATCTTTCCCTTTCTCCTTTGCCTTTATCTTCTCTTCTTTTCTCAGCTATTCATAAGGTCCCTTTTTTTTTCAGTGAAAATCTACTAATTCTTACAGAAGTGAAGGGGGCCTCCTTACTAGCATTAAATTGTACAGAAGAACACTTGAATATTAGTGTACCCATTCCTTACCAAATACCATTTTTAGTTTATACATACTGCTTCACTCACCTAGTTCTTATTTTGTGGGTGTTCTTACATGACTCAATATTTTATAAGTAGAAAACATTTGGGGCTACTTTGGGGCCATTTTCACCTCAACACAATTAGCCTAATCACTCTTATTTACAATATGAAAAGAAGAGGGTGCCAAACAGAGAGGTCATACAGTCAAAGCCATGGTTTTTCCAGTGGTCGTGTATGGATGTGTGAGTTGGACTGTGAGGAAAGCTGAGTGCTGAAGAATTGATGCTTTTGAACTGTGGTGTTGGAGAAGACTCTTGAGAGTCCCTTGGACCTCCAGAAGGTCAAACCAGTCAATCCTAAAGGAAATCAGTCCCGAATATTAATTGGAAGGACTGATGCTGAAGTTGAAGCTTCAATACTTTGGCCAACTCAATGGAAAAGACCCTGATGCTGGGAAAGATTGAAGGCAGGAGGTGAAGGGGGTGACAGGATGAGATGGTTGGATGGCATCACCGACTCAATGGACATAAGTTTGAGAGAACTCTGGGAGATGGTAGAGGACAGGGAAGCTTCCTGTGCTACAGTCCATGGGGTAGCAAAGAGTCAGACACAACTTATGAACTGAGCAATACAACAAATAGAAATCATACCCTGAGGGCTTATGTGAATATATCTGGAGGATCTTTTTCCCAGGTACTTTCTGAGAGTGGCAGTCTCTGACTCAGTTCAGTTCAGTTCAGTCGCTCAGTCCGACTCTTTGCAACCCCATGAATTGCAGCACGCCCGGCCTCCCTGTCCATCACCATCTCCCGGAGTTCACTCAAACTCACGTCCATCGAGTCGGTGATGCTATCCAGCCATCTCATCCTCTGTCGTCCCCTTCTCCTCCTGCCTCCAATCCCTCCCAGCATGAGAGTCTTTTCCAATGAGTCAACTCTTTGCATGAGGTGGCCAAAGTATTGGAGTTTCAGCTTTAGCATCAGTCCTTCCAAAGAACACCCAGGACTGATTAAATCCCTTTAATTTCCCTTTTAGAATTGGCTTGACTGTTTGCATTTTGGTTAGGCTAGAGAGCTCAATTTTATGCACAAGCACTAGTTAAAAGTTATTGATTAAATGCTTCATTAAAATCCATAACAAGACAAACTATATAGGAATGTACAACATTCACATGTAGAAATCTTTAAATGTACAATATGAACAATGAAAAAATAGAAATATATACTATTTTCTTGGAGAAGATGCAACATTATAAAGGTGTTAACTATCTAAAAATTAATCCTTAGATTTAATGCCATTTTCATAACACCATATGATTTTTTTTTTTCTGATCCACACAAGATAATACTAAAATTCATTTAAAAAAATAAGCAAGAATTGCTAGGAAACTTCTGAAAAAAAGTCTTGTAATAAGAAATGACTGTCCTTTGCAGATATTAAAACATTTTATAATGCATAAGTCATAGCAAGAATGACAATAGCCATGACTAGAAAAACTGATCAATGTAATAAGAAATACAAATCCATTTAAGACCACAGTTAAGATTCAGGGAACATTGCAAACCTGTAGTAAAATAATGAATTTATTAAAGAAACAGAAAAACCTTCTGAAAAGTTAGATTAGACCAACATCTCCTATCTTATATACCAAAGTATCAGACTTTAAATATAAAAATAATCCATATATGTAATGGCTGAAATGAGAATTTTTTCTGCTGTCTTAGAGTAAGTAAAGTATAATCCTGAAACATAATTAAAAAAACATTGACAAATTTGATACCATAACTAGCCATACATTTATGTTTAAGTGGGAATTTCATATACATATAGTTCTCTCAGAAGGTACAAAGTTTTTCTGGAAGAATTCACAATAAAAACCACGATGAGGTACCATTTCACACCAGTCAGAATGGCTGCGATCCAAAAGTCCACAAGCAATATATGCTGGAGAGGGTGTGGAGAAAAGGGAACCCTCTGACACTGTTGGTGGGAATGCAAATTAGTACAGCCANTCCCAAATCCTCCCACCCTCTCCCTCTCCCACAGAGTCCAAAAGGCTGTTCTACACATCTGTGTCTCTCTTGCTGTCTCACGTACAGGTTTAACACTCCCATCTTTCTAAATTCCATATATATGTGTCAGTATACTGTATTGGTGTTTTTCTTTCTGGCTCACTTCACTCTGTATGATTGGCTCCAGTTCCATCCACCTCATTAGAACTGATTCAAATGTATTCTTTTTGATGGCTGAGTAATACTCCACTGTGTATATGTACCACAGCTTTCTTGTCCATTCATCTGTTGATGGACATCTAGGTTGCTTCCATGTCCTGGCTATTATAAATAGTGCTGCGATAAACATAGGGGTACACATGTCTCTTTCCATTCTGGTTTCTTCAGTGTGTATGCCCAGCAGTAATATGCTGGAGAGGGTGTGGAGAAAAGGGAACCCTCTTACACTGTTGGTGGGAATGCAAATTAGTACAGCCACTATGGAGAACAGTGTGGAGATTCCTTAAAAATTGCAAATAGAACTGCCTTATGACCCAGCAATCCCACTGCTGGGCATACACACTGAGGAAACATATGGTCTTTCTTTTCAGTGCATTCTAATGTTTCATCTCATTTGTTGAGTTCTTCAACTCTGGAATTTCTGTTTGGTTTGCTTTTAGTGTCTTGAAAAATTTCTGGAGACATTAGGTGATTATTTATGTTTATTTATAATTTTCACCAATTACAGGGGTTTCACAGGGCAAATGTCTGTGATGTCATTCCAGACATAGTCCTCCCATCCTGGGCTACTTCAGCTTCTATTTGTAATAATATATATATATATACATAATCTCTGTTTGATTTGGAGCACAAGCTCTTTTCCACTACTTTGTTCACTCACATTTTCTTAACAGTTCTTCCCTTTGGAAGAGATTTAGTTAAAGCTTCTTTACCAGACTGAGAAGCTTGCTATCATTTGTCTTCTCCTTAAAATAAGATATCATGGGGCTGAATATTTTTGCAAGAAGCTTTTATCCTTTGAACATCTCTTTGCATTGAAAGTGAATTCTGTTTGTGCTGATTTCTCTATGCCTAGTCTCATTTCCTGTAATAGTGTCTTTGACAGGGTAGTCCAGTTTTGTTTTATCTCCCATGTATGTCATATCATTGTATGTTAACTGCCTGAGTGAAATTAGGAAACACATTTACACAGAAATGTAGACAAGACAAACTCATGTGGTAGTGATTACCCCCAAATATACTTTTATTTGTGTGTGCCTGTGGGTCTCCCACAGGCCACCATGGTTACAGATGATGTGACTCCAGTATTTGAGCCCTTTTGCATTCCTCATGGATTCATCGGCTTTAATAATCTGAGATCTGGTACAGATTTTGTCAGATTTATACCTAAGTATTTTATTTTGGGGGTTGCTAGTGTAAATGGAATTTTAATTTTTATTTAAAATTCCACTTGTTTATTGCTGGTATATAAAAAAATAAATTGACATATATTAACCTTGTATTCTGCAACCTTGCTGTAATCGCTTATTATTAATAGTTCCAGGAGTTGTTTTTTGTTGCTGAATTTTTGGATTTTCTACATAGAAAATCATATCATTCTCTAACATGGACTGTTTCATTTCTTCCTTCCGAATCAGCATGCCTTTCATTTTCTTTTCTTTTTTAAATTTATTTATTTTAATTGGAGGCTAATTACTTCACAGTATTGTATTGGTTTTGCCATACATCAACATGAATCCACGGGTGTACACGTGTTCCCCATCCTGAACCCCTCTCCCACCTCCCTCCCTGTACCATCCCTCTGGGTCATCCCAGTGCACCAGCCCCCAGCATCCTGTTTCCTGCATTGAACCTGGACTGGTGATTCATTTCTTATATGATATTATACATGTTTCAATGCCATTCTCCCAAATCATCCCACCTTCTCCCTCTCTCACAGAGTCCAAAAGACTGTTCTATACATCTGTGTCTCTTTTGCTGTCTTGCATACAGGGTTATCATTACCATCTTTCTAATTTCTAAATTCCATATATATGCGTTAGTATACTGTATTGGTGTTTTTCTTTCTGGCTTACTTCACTCTGTATAATAGGCTTCAGTTTCATCCACCTCATTAGAACTGATTCAAATGTATTCTTTTTAATGGCTGAGTAATACTCCATTGTGTATATGTACCACAGCTTTCTTACCCATTCATCTGCTGATGGACATCTAGGTTGCTTCCATGTCCTGGCTATTATGAACAGTGCTGTGATGAGCATTGGGGTACATGTGTCTCTATTGCAGCCCTAGAACTTGTAGTACAATGTTGAATAAAAGTGATGAAGGAGGACATCCTTTCCTTGTTCTTGACATTAGTGGGAAAACTTCTAGTCTTCAATCTTGGTAGAATTTTCTTCGTGTTTCTTCTCCCTGGGATCTACTTTCTTCAAATTTGAAAAATTTGGGGCTGTTATTTCTTCAACTATTTAGAAATCTTTTCCTTTGTTTCCTGTCCTTTGATAACCTAATTACAGATGTATTAGGTCACTGAAATTTTCCCAAAGTGCTCTGATACTTTATTCATTGTTTTCAGTCTTTTTCTCTCTGTACTATATTATTTGATCAGCTGTTGATACTATAAAGCTTTCCATCACAAATGTTGCTTTTTCTTTTACATAAATTCCATATATGTATTTTTATACTCTCCATGTATCTCCTTATGTTTTAGTTTCCCTCTTCATCCTCAAACTCACTAAATAAGGTTTTACTAACATTTTAAATATTCTTATCTACTTATATGTTGTCTCTGCTATCATTGGCATAGTTTCAATTGACTGATTTGTCCTTACTTTTGGTTGTGATTGCTAATGTATTTGCATGAGTTTGAAACAGCAAGAAATGTTTATATATAGTTCTGAACAGTATTTGTTCAATTTAAGGCAATGAAATGTGTAATATATACATTTTAAAAACATTGAAAATGTCAGTATTAAAAATACACCCTGACTTCCCTGGTGGCTCAGACGGTAAAGCGTCTGTCTACAATGCGGGAGACCCGGGTTCGAGCCCTGGGTTGGGAAGATCCCCTGGAGAAGGAAATGGCAACCCCCTCCAGTACTCTTGCCTGGAAAATCCCACAGACAGAGGAGCCTGGCAGGCTACAGTCCATGGGGTCGTAAAGAGTCAGACATGACTGAGCGACTTCACTCAGTTATATAGAAATCACATTTTTTCCAGGCAATTTTATTCTCTGGGAACAATGCAATACAATAGACTTTGAAGTCAAATATAATAAACTTCAAAATAGTTTTGAAAAAAACTTCAATATAGTTTTACTAGTGTATTTATGAAATTAAGCAAGTTATTTTGTCTGTGTGAATTTTTATTGTTTCATATGTGAAATTAAGATTCAAAATTTATACACATTAAATTAGATATGATGCTGAAGAACCCAATGATTTCAATAAAAACGTTTGTCCTTTTAGTATTATTTATCTCTGATGATATTGATTCTACACAAACAAGGCAACGCTCATGTACCTATATGTAACTTGTGATGTATTAAAATAGTTCATGCATAATGTAATAAATTTGTAACACATTTTAATAAAATATCAGGATGGTCATCATTATTTACACATTTATTATACTCTTTACTTCCACAACACAAGCCTTTGAGTAAATGCATAAGGATTCACTTGAATGAGAAAGATCAATAATTCAGATGCCTTATTCCTGCAATTCTAGGCAATTGGCTATTTTTTAATCCAGTTTTAGAATAGACATTTTTCTTGTCTAAATCATTAATATTGTCCAAATACAACCAGAAGAGAATAAAACTATACATAGAGCAAGTTAAACTACAATATATTTTCATATAAAATAGGCCAAGATGGATAGTTGCAATTTGAAAGGCTGAGAGATTTCAGAGTTTAGACGATTGGTTTTAGTTAACTTATTTTGCATAATGAGATTGGATGCTAAGTAAAAACTTAAATAACAAGATAAAATTCCTAGAGACATTTTCAACTTACATGTAATATCAATTGCTTTGCTATCTATGATATATAAATTTCATTAACACATATTCAAATGTATTATATAAATATTCTATTTAGCTAACTTCAATAACAGACTGTTTTAAGTAATGAAATCCAAGAAGAGTATAATTAGGACTTGTAACTGACTTAGAAAAACATAAAATTGATTATAATGCAAATGTTTACCTTGTCTAATTAAACTATGATAATTAAATGTTATTCTTGGTCAGTAATATCTGAAAAAATTACTTAAATTTTACAAATGGCTTGGCACATTTCATCACA
This sequence comes from Neotragus moschatus, assembly GCA_006410615.1. Classification (NCBI taxonomy): domain Eukaryota; kingdom Metazoa; phylum Chordata; class Mammalia; order Artiodactyla; family Bovidae; genus Neotragus; species Neotragus moschatus. The sequence continues at coordinate 107,585 of SJYA01001366.1, read as the reverse complement.
TTAGATCATTATAGGCAGTCCTTGACCAATTTTCTTGCTATACAATTTTATCCTTTAATCAAGAACTAGCCAAATGTTTATTTCCTAATGTGAAAAGTGTTACTTAGTTAACTTTAGAACTGTGCCACTTCTGAGAGGTTTACATTAGACTTAAATAGTGTGAATTTTGAAAGTTATTTTGTTCTTAGTGACATTCTATTTAAAACACTGTATCAGTATCAGATACATATTGAGTATGTACATAGGGGTGAAATTGCTCATAGACATGCAAAAGAAGAAAACCTTGGAATTCACTTTGAAAAATTGTTAATTTCTGCTCAAGTAGAACATTCTTAATCACTGTGACCTAGCAAATCCACATCTGGAATTCAAATGTGCATCAGAAAACAGGCACAAGAATATTTTCAGAAACATTATTCAAGTTAGCTAAAGCTAGAAAGAATCCAAATGTCAAGCAACATTAGAAGGGATATCCAAACAATGGTATATTTATACTAGAATACTATACAGCAATGAAAACTGCTATACACAAAAGCATGGGTGCACCTCACAGATATAATGTTGAGTAAAATAAGCTGGCTCAGAGTAAGTAGGTGAAGGTCACTCAGTTGTGTCTGGTCCTGGGACCCCGTGGACTCTCTGTGATTCCAGAGGAGCCTGCAAGTGTCCTCTGTCCATGGAATTCTCCAGGCAAGAATACTGGAGTGGATTGCCATGCTCTCAAGGGGATGTTCCCTCCCCAGGTATCGAACCCAGGCCTCCTGCATTACAAGCAGATTCTTTACTATCTGGGCCACTAGGGAAGCCCAAGAATACTGGAGAGGGTAGCCTATCACTTCTCCAGGGGATCTTCCTGACTTAGGAATCAAACTGGGATCTCCTGCATTGCAGGCAGGTTCTTTACCAGCTGAGCTACCAGGGAAGCCCAAAGAAGTGTTTAACATATGGTTAGACACTTTATAATTCTACTTATATGATGCTCAAAAATAGGTAAACTTGTTTCAGAAGATAAAAGGCAGAGAAGCAGTGGTTACATTGGGGGATAGTGGTTAGATTGTAGGTTCTGAATGGTGTATATCTGATCTGTGCATTTAAGAATTGTGTACATTCAGTTCAGTTCAGTTCAGCCGCTCAGTCATGTCCGACTCTTTGCAACCCCATGAACTGCAGCATGCCAGGCCTCCTTGTCCATCACCAACTCCTGGAGTTCACTCAGACTCACGTCCATTGAGTCAGTGATGCCATCCAGCCATCTCATCCTCTGTCGTCCCCTTCTCCTCCTGCCCCCAATCCCTCCCAGCATCAGAGTCTTTTCCAATGAGTCAACTCTTCACATGAGGTGGCCAAAGTACTGGAGTTTCAGCTTTAGCATCACTTCTTCCAAAGAACACCCACGACTGATCTCCTTCAGAATGGACTGGTTGGATCTCTTCTTTGCAGTCCAAGGGACTCTCAAGAGTCTTCTCCAACACCACAGTTCAAAAGCATCAATTCTTTGGCGCTCAGCTTTCTTCACAGTACAACTCTCACATCCATACATGACTACTGGAAAAACCATAGCTTTGACTAGATGGATCTTTGTTGGCAAAGTAATGTCTCTGCTTTTGAATATGCTCTCTAGGTTGGTCATAACTTTCCTTCCAAGGAGTAAGGGTCTTTTAATTTTATGGCTGTAGTCACCATCTGCATTGATTTTGGAGCCCAGAAAAATAAAGTCTGACACTGTTTTCCTATCTATTTCCCATGTAACGATGGGAGCAGATGCCATGATCTTCATTTCCTGAATGTTGAGCTTTAAGGTAACTTTTTCACTCTCCTCTTTCACTTTCATCAAGAGGCTTTTTAGTTCCTCTTCACTTTCTGCCATAAGGGTGGTGTCATCTTATTTCAGTGAAATGTAAGTTAAAGAAACAATATGCTGACTATAGGAAAGGGTTTCTATCTTTGGAGTGAGAAAAGTGGATCAAGGAAGAAAAGTAGTAAGGGAATACCATTCATTTACTTCGTCCTTTGTCACTCTTTTTCTTTCCTAAATTCAGTGTGAGAGGATCAGGGACTCACCAGCTCAGCCCCCAAATCTTCAGAGGTTCACAAACTTCTGTCTGGGGCGCTTCCTGCTTGGAGGCGGGTAAGGATGGATCTATAGAGGGAGGTCCCGCGAGAGAAAGGACTCGGAGCCCCTCCAATCCTACACAACCCTGCAGGAACTGCAGGAACAGAGTAAAGCTGTGGGACCAGCAAAGTGCTAACCACCCCACTGCTAGTTCCTAGCGTTTCAGCGGCTGGACAGCGACAGGATGACTTCCTGCCTTCCCCGCGAAAAGTCTGACAGATACTTCAATTAATTTCAGAACGATAACAGATAACTCTTTATTCACAAAAGGGTTATTCTCCGCTAGCTAGAAGCGAGGACAATCCATTGAGGACTGGAACAAAGACTCAACTGCTTTGCTTTTTTTTTTTTTTTTTCTCAATTCGGAGCCAGCAGGAGCCAACGCGCCCCTTTTAAAAGTGAAGGGCTGGGTCCTGCTGACACGTCTCACCCGCCAGGTCTTCCTGGGGAGCAGGCGGTGTGACCCGATCCTCGCGGGCGGGAAGCTTGTCCTGGCGAGAGGGAAATCCATTCAGCCTAAGAGTGAGTTGCACTCTTTTGGGCACCTGGCCGCACGGAAACTCCAGCGAACTCTCCTGGAAAAGAGACCATGCCACCCGAGTCTCTTTCCAACCTCTCCCAGCCCGCGGGCGGGAATCGGAGCGGTTTCGTTCCCGGGATGTCGGAAAGGGATTTCCTACCCGCCCTGGACCGGACCACTGCGGAGTTGGTGATCCGCTGTGTGATCCCGTCCCTCTACCTGCTCATCATCACAGTGGGCTTGCTGGGCAACATTATATTGGTGAAGATCTTCATCACCAACAGCGCCATGAGGAGCGTCCCCAACATCTTCATCTCTAACCTGGCCGCTGGGGACGTGCTGCTGCTGCTCACCTGCGTCCCGGTGGATGCCTCGCGCTACTTCTTCGACGAGTGGATGTTTGGGAAGGTGGGCTGCAAACTCATCCCGGTGATCCAGCTCACCTCCGTGGGGGTGTCCGTGTTCACTCTCACTGCCCTCAGTGCCGACAGGTAAGGGCAGAGGCCAGTGGCTGTGGAGAGGGGCGGAAGTGTACCTGGGAAAGAAGGGGTAAGGGAAGGGCAGGGAGGAAGAGGGGAGAGGAGAGAGATTATCAGAGAATTAGAGTAAAAGGAGTTGAAATGGACAGAGATGTGAAGCTTGAAATAAAAAAAAGAAAATCATTATTTTAAAAATATTTGCATTAGTTTAAAATTGCACAGCCTAGCCTTTCCCTTCCACACTTTTTCGTTGTTCAGTGGCTAAGTCCTGTGTGAGTCTTTGCAACTCAATGAACTGCAGCACCGCCAGGCTTCCCTGTCCTTCACTATCTCCCTGAGTTTGCTCAAACTCATGTCCATTGAGTTACACACACTTTGGGGATCTTCATTATCCATTTCATAGAAAAGCTATAGAATAGATGTGCAACAATCTCGTACAAGCTTTTGGTGTGTCCCTAAAAAAATCAGAGGTGCTCTTTCCTTATTCAGTAGTTTAATAACCTGATAGGTAAGACTGTCTGCCTTAATACTAGGAAAGTGTTTGATTTTGATTTTTTTTCCAAATAAGGAGAAGACTTATTTCACTAACTAAATGCTGCTATTTATTTGAAGCAAAAACATCTAGAATAGTACATGTTCTTCAGACACAACTTTATATATATATATATATATGTATATATATATATATTCTTCTAGTTTTATTACCTTAAGTCCAGTGATATGATTTTTTTCCCCCTACTAACAGGTAAGATACTAAGTTTTAGTATCTTAAAACAGTGCTGAAAAATACATCTTTGATATAAAGTCTTTTTTCCATATATTTCAAGAGTGGGAAATGTCTATTATTCTACCTTATCGATCAACTAGTTCAACTGTGTAATTTTTCAGATGAGGATATTGAAGCGCAGGCTTCAGTATCTCCTCCTGGGAGAAGAATCCAGTCCTGTTGACTCTTGGTCCAGTACCCTATCCCAGACTCTCTACAATCATGATTTGGGGAATTTAAGCAGGAGAAATATCTGGATGGGTGTGGGCAGAAATACGTAATTAGATGTCATTGCATGAAACCCTGGTCAAATTTCCTTAGGAGTGGGTTGTTGATTTAAACTGTAGATAAACAATTTAACTGGAACGATTAAGGTGGTGTTCATGATCCTTCACTTTAATTTACATATTAAATTATTAATGAAAAATGAGTCCATCTAATTTTCTTGGCATTTGTAATAATACCTCTACATCACTTTGGCATTGAGAAGTCAATCTTCGTTGATGAAAAGACAATATTCAATAGAAAGTTGAGAGCCATTGTCTTTTAAACCAAATACTACTGATCTTTAGTTTGTGTAATGTATTCTTTCTAAAACCACATTCTTATAAAGCTGGGTGACTTTCAGTCAGTTATGCATCTCGTTTTGTTTCTATGACCATTTCTACTCAGTATTATCTTTTAAAATACTTTTTTTTGTATATCAGAAGTAAAATGTGACTTTTTAGTTTAGTTGCCCTTCTTCATGGAATCCATTTTAATTAGAATGTGAAAAAAATTCTACTTAGTGATTAGAATAAAACTTAATGAAGAGCTATCATTATAATAGTTACTCTCGTTATGCTTTCCTTTTTAAAAGTGATATCAGTAGCAAGACCTAGGGCTTGAGTTTATTTCACACTACTTTTCTCAATCTACTGTCTTGGAGATTGGTAAACAGGCTCTGACAAAGGACAGAGAAAATGCTCTTCTTTATATATTTACTGACTTTTTTCAGTTCACGTGTATCACGTACTTTGTAAACATAGTGTGGGTACTTTAATAACAGCATAAAGTTGGTTGCCTCTTCTGTGTGGTCCAGAGCTTACTCTTGCTTCTCAGTGTGCATTTTGAAAATTTAAATCAAGGAACTGGAATTTCTAGTGGTGAAATTACATAGTACATTCCAATATACACTTCAAATGGTTTGGAAATGTTTTGTTATATGTTTACACTTCTATTTTTCTTCCAGAACATAGTAATCAAGTGTTGATTAGTAATTAACCTCCTCATACTTCATCTCACTGAACATTTTAATTTCTTATGGATTTGGAGATAGGTGTAAGATTAATTGCCCTTAGTACTGTGCTAACTTTTTTTGTGTGTTTCTTATCCTCACAACACTATGAAACAGGCACTGTAATTATTACCATTTTTAAAAATAAATTTATTTATTTTAATTGGAGGTTAATTACTTTACAATATTGTATTGGTTTTGCCATACATCAACATGTATTCACCACAGGTATACATGTGTTCCCCATCCTGAACCCTCCTCCCTCCTCCCTCCCCATAGTGAAGAAAATTAAGTCTTGAAATTAAGCAACATTTCCACAATCTCACAGTGATGGAACCATTGTCTGAACCCAATTCAAAACCTGGACTCTTCACCATTAAGATGCATTATTACTTTCCCTGGTATAAGAAATTCTTAATGGCTTTTCCTATTTAATGGCAGACTGAAAAGTTAAGTTTAAAACATCATCATAATATACTGCTTAACTCAGTGAGCGTTATTTGTTTAGCCATAACACTGCATTGACTATCTTGTAAAAATGTAATATATCTTACTAAATCAGGAAGTTAGGAATGAGAAGTATAAAGGTGGTATAAGAAAGAAAATCTTTAAATATCATAACAGGATGTCAAGAGCTAATGTCTGTAATATTTAATTCAAGAGACAATGGCAGAAGTACGTTTCTTGGACTTAAGGAGGTAATGATTTGAAATTTGTTTTAACTCAGGGGTAGGACCAGATATAGAATGAGAGACTTCTACTTTGTAGCACTCAGTGCTCTCTGATTTGAAAAACAAACCAGCTTATTTGAATGTATTCATCTGATAAAGGTTAGAAAAGAAGATACTTTAGCTCATTCTAGTTACTGATGGTAATTCTTTCAGTTTTGGAAGAACATTCAGTTAATCAGAATAGGAGAAAGAAACTCATGCCTGTTGAGTTCTGCCACGTGCAAAGTCTGTATGTGTTTGCAACTTCATTAAATTTGGAGTTGAAGCTGGTTGTTGCTGCTTTGCTTTCACTTCTGTATATTTCATGGGAAGACTCTCTAGATGAAAATGTGAACTGCCACTTTCCTGTTGAGGGTCTGGAAATGACATCTGGTGCAAGTCAGGAAGGAGAAAGACTATTTTATTGAGGTTGGGAGCTGCTCCTCTCCTATGGGCAATGGGATGAATTCTTAAAGAACCTCAGAGGGAGACTTTATCTGCTTGTTTTGTAGCTTAAACTATTCTGAATTTTTGAAATATAAGACTAACTCAAACATAAATAAAGAGAAGGCATAGGATCATGGCATGGTAACTAACTGCTAAGTGCCAGGCATTGTAATAGGTACTCTGTACAGTTTTCCTAATCACAAAACTTAGAAGGAGATGGTTTTATCCCCACCTTACAGATGCAGAAAAAGATGTTAAGTAATATTCTAAAGGATATCAGAGATGAAATAACAGTGCTAATTTGTTTGACTAAAATCATTTTTTTCTGTATCTTGTTAACCTCCTAGTTATATGGGTAACCTGAAATGCTTTTAAAGATAGATATAAGTGATTCACGATTTACATATGATTTTGTTCTGTTTGCATTTTTATTAACTTACTTAATAGTCACGTGCAATTGAATGAGGTATAGAAGGCTTGGATTGTTTAAGCTATTGTGTCCTGGAGTGTGGTTCATTTACTATTATGATGGTGTTAGGTGGGAGAAGACTTCATGAGGTCTTGACACTAAAGAAATTTGAGCTATAAAGACAGAATGCTATTCCATTTCCAGTTCTTTCTGTCCTTATGACTAAATTAGGAAGAAAACCCCAGTCTAAATTCTTCTCTAAGGTTTCTCAATGTCCTTAGGGGTAAAAAAACATAGGAGACCCAACCTCAGAAGCTCTAGGAAAGTATTCAGGTAAATTTTAATAATACTGTTTTGTGCACATTTTATATTTTATGATTATGTGTTATAGTAATTGCAGTAGCAATTGGAAATAAAAGTATTTAATTAAAATTATTCAATATATGAGAATAGTTGCAGTATGTGTAGATGGAGAAAATACTGGTGAAGGATGTAAGCAAATTATTGAAGTTTGGGAAATGAGAATTTAAACTATTTTTCTCATCTTTTCTGTGCTCATAAGCAGTGGAATGACTTGCAGACAGAGAGACACCAGGGTTCTTAGTTATTCCACACACTACATAACAGCTTGGGGTGCTGGCACCTCTCTTTAAAAAAACTTAAAAATTTGATTTTGTATTGGAGTATAGCCAATTAACAATGTTAATTGTTAATTGTGATAATTTCAGGTGAACAGCAAAGGGACTCAGCCATACATATACGTATATCCATTCTCCCCCAAACCCCCCTCCCATCCAGGGTGCCACATAACATTGAGTAGAGTCCCCTGTGCTATACAGTCAGTCCTTGTTGGTTATACATTTTAAATATAGTGGTGTGTACATGTCAATTCCTACCCTTCTTCCCATCCTTAATCCTGGAAACCACAATTCTTTTTTTTTTTTTTTTTACATTACTAAGTGTAAAAAATTTTTTTTTTCATTCTGTAAGTCTATGTCTATTTCTGTTTTGTAAATAAGTTTATTTGTATTATTTTTTAAAGATTCTTTATAAAAGGGAGGTCATATGATATTTCTCCTTCTCTGTCTGACTTTGTTAACTCAGTGCGACAATCTCTAGGGCCATCCATGTTGCTGTAAGTGGCATTAGTTCACTCTTTTTAATGGCTGAGTAGTACTCCATTGTGTATCTGTACCATACCTTCTTTATCCATTCCTCTGCTGATGGACATCCAGGCTGCTTCCGTGTCTTGGCTATGGTAAACAGGTTGGCATCTTAGTAAAATCTCTCTCTCTTTTCCTTTCTCTTTTTAATTCTTCTTTATTAAGAGAGTAATTTGAGATGTACTGTCTGCCCAGGTACAGAGCCATTGTAAACCCCATGGATATCCAGACATCAGGGGCAGTGCTGTGGACCTGCGTGAAGGCCGTGGGCATCTGGGTGGTCTCCGTGCTGTTGGCTATTCCCGAAGCCGTATTTTCCCAAGTGGCACGCATTGGCAGCTTGGATAACGGCAGCTTCACGGCGTGTATACCCTACCCTCAGACGGATGAATTACATCCAAAGATTCATTCAGTGCTCATCTTCTTGGTCTACTTCCTCATACCACTTGTTATCATTAGTGTTTATTATTATCACATTGCAAAGACCTTAATTAAAAGTGCACATAATCTTCCAGGAGAATACAATGAACATACCAAAAAACAGGTAAGCTCTGTAGGTATGCACGTAGAGGGCATGCTGGTGAGAAGCAGTCAGTGCTATTTTGAGTTCTAGTTCATGGGATTTCAATACCAGGAATGATTAGAACAGTAAGAGGACACTGGGACACGCAATAGCCTGAACTAGAAAGGATGTTGGAGACAGGGGTCTCTATTTTGTGGCCATGTCTTAGCAGTCCATGGGGTTGCTAAGAGTCAGACATGACTGAGCGACTTCACTTTCTCTTTTTGCTTTCATGCATTGGAGAAGCAAATGGCAACCCACTCCAGGGTTCTTGCCTGGAGAATCCCAGTGATGGCGGGGCCTGGTGGGCTGCCATCTATGGGGTCGCACAGAGTCAGACACAACTGAAGTGACTTAGCAGCAGCAGCTTAGCTGTAAAAGTCCACTGAGGTCCAATTTATCTGACACCTGAACATGCCTGTTAGAATGTCTCTGATGGCTTTTCTTTACGTGCAAATGTTTATGCAAAGAAACACATAACAAACCATAAAAAATTTCACATTTTAAGTATGTGTGTGTACTAAGTCACTTCAGTTGTGTCTGACTATTTGTTACCCTATGGACTGGATTGAGAAGATCCCCTGACATAGGGATCAAACCCAGGTCTTCTGCATTGCAGGTGGATTCTTTACTATCTGAGTCATATTTTGAGTATACATTTATTCAATTATTGTTTCTTCTCCCATTAGCCCACAAGCGATGACAGAAAGTCTCAGAGAAGGTTACATCAGAATAGGACTTGGACACTACCCAGGGACTGGGGGTGAGGTTTGGGTAGAATACCAAAGCTGGAGACTGGGAACAGAGGGCCTCAGAACAAGAGTGAAAGGAAGCAGAGGACCGGCTGGTGCCATTGTCAGACTTGGTCTAATTCAACTTTATAGCTTTTCTAATAAATAAATAGTAAATAAATGTATACTGCAGTGAAATCCTTGCACCTAGGCTCAGCCTGCTATGGAGGCCCATGCTTAGTAATGTAAGCTTCACATCCACTTTCCTAATTCATCCAAGTTGTCTAATTGATGGTACTGGACTATATCCAGAGCGTCACATTCTGCTTCCTGATCTAGACTCCTTCTCACTTACACTTTTGTTTACAATTCACCACTACATACTCCCCAGATCTGTTTTAATCCTAAACCTTTCCAGGCTTCCCTGCCATATTCTAGTCAATTACCAATAGTTTTAGCTCAGAAAATATCTTGTCTACTATAAATATCTTGGTAAATTATGTCTTCACTTTCATGTTGCCTTATTTAAATATTCAAACAAATTAGACAAATGTGAGCTAAACTTGGGGCTCTAGATGTTAGAAAATGATTTTTAGATTTAAAAAGATTACTGTCTCACATTTGAGTTTTGTCTATTTATCACATTCCTGAAGACCTTCCTATAAAACACTAAACATACTAGGTGAATTTTATGAAAAGAAAATGTTTTTATTTTAAGGGTATGTAGTCTAACATAATAATGTTTATAGAAATGACAGTTATATCAGATGTTTTTGATTTATGAGAGGCTGGAGTTTAAATTAAATTTCAAGTTTTTTTTTTTTCCTGTGTGTGTGTGGATAAGATTTTTAAAAAGTCATGCCCTATTTCAATAGATCAACTTTTCTTATTTAAAATACTCTGATTTAAAATTTTTTGAGCTTGAATGTATTCTGCGGTTTTTTAATTCAATGAGTTTAATACAAACAGAAATGATTTATGTTTATAGTGATCATGATAAGGCTTTAAGCAAAAGGAAAAGTTAAGAAATGTTTAAGATCACAGTTTTAACATGAACATAGCCTTTTATAAACTGTCAAACATTTTAAAGTGAAAATAGTGTAATGACCAAAATAGGCTACATCAAATTGTTACAGTCATTATCCTGGCAAGGAAAATCGTGTTTGTGCTTTTGGACGCATTTGCATGCTATGCTGAGTTTTACATCTTTCGAACACTGTGTGTTTTAGAATGTGGCTGCCTCCGTTTTCATTTTAATCAGAGGGACTATTTCCTTATATTTGCAGATGGAAACACGGAAACGCCTGGCCAAAATCGTGCTGGTCTTTGTGGGCTGCTTCATCTTCTGTTGGTTTCCAAACCACGTCCTTTACATGTACAGGTCTTTCAACTATAACAAGATTGACCCCTCTCTAGGCCACATGATTGTCACCTTGGTTGCCCGGGTTCTGAGCTTTTGCAATTCCTGTGTCAATCCATTTGCTCTTTATTTGCTCAGTGAAAGCTTCAGGAGACACTTCAATAGTCAGCTCTGTTGTGGAAGGAAGTCCTATGGAGAGAGATCCACCAGCTACCTACTCAGCTCTTCTGCAGCGCGCATGACCTCCTTGAAAAGCAATGCTAAGAATGTGGTGACCAATTCTGTATTACTAAATGGGCACAGTGTGAAGCAGGAAATGGCACTGTGATTTTGTCCATTCAACTCACTCCCTGAAAAGGAAGTACTCTTGTGTTTCTGTTGAGTAGAACAGAACTGAGCAATTATTTTTCTTAGTAAATCTCAGCTAATTCATTAAAGGATTTCATAATTGACTCAGCAAAGGCAAAATAAACATTGTTATCATTTTTCTCTGAACAAGACTTTAAATGACATTAAAAATGTATGTATTCCTCATATTAAAAGTGATTAAAAATGCAACTCTATATTTGAATAAGTCAATATTGCTTCAAGATTGAAGTTGTTCCTAGAGCCATCTCTAGGGCATTTATCTTAAATTTGTTTTATTTAGGAGCATGAAATAAATTTCTTTTTTAACTCAATCATCTGATGAGTGTAATATTCAAGCTCCAAATATTTGAAATACAAGTCATTTTTTTCCTGGTGAATTTTATTCACAACTAGTTCATGTATGTATCTCCATTGTTTGAGTAAATTAATAGAAGATTCAAAAGGTGGAACAAATCTTTGTGCAATTAATCATAATTTATAGAAATAATTTATATCTGTAATTTCTAAGCATGTGATTAAAAGGTGTGAAGATATTTGTATTATAGTGAAGTAGATATCATCTGAATATGATTTGAATATAAAATAGGCATCATATGTCCCAAATTGTTAAATTATAACTCATAACTTGGCATGGCCATCTTATTGTACATTGGTAAATGTTTGGATATTTGGGTGATTCTGTGTAGCTGTGATGAGATATAGTTCTGGTGAGTTCAATCATTTACTCTGGTGAATTCAACCATCCTTTCTTGCAATAGACACCAGATGAGTGTGTATATAATCTACTTGTATAGTTTATTCTGCAATAGTATCATAATTATCTCAATAATTTTGGATTCAAATTTCAAAAATGAAACTTAAAGAGGATTCCATAGCCATGTGGGAGAGGTAGGATTTAAAACCATACCATGACATAAATACTCACTACTCCACCATCTCTTTCTTTCTCTTTTCTCTATTGGCTTTCTTGTATCTCAAATAGCTGCACTTAACCTTTAGGAAAGTTGGAGAGTCCCTCATCAGAAAAGCGTAAAATATTACAGATAAATTTTATATTGACTCTAGGTATTTTATAAACCTTTCAAGTATCATCCATTAAAATCTAAAGAACCATGGGTCTCAGGGTGAGAATCTTTGGTCAATCAATAACCATTCTTCTTGCTAATGATAAGGTGAGGGTAGAAGTAGGTATGTATGAAAGATTACAATATATATGCACATCATATTACATAATATTTTTCTTTTAAACTCTAAATTTTCAGGACCTTATAGTTAAAAGGTGCTTATGTCACTTTAGCTTCATATATATATAGTATATTCACTATATAATAAATATATCATATATTACTGGGCTTCCCAGGTGGCAGTAGTGGTAAAGAATCATCCTGCCAGTGCAAGAAATGCAAAAGATGCAAGAGATGTGGGTTCAATCCTTGGGTCAGGAAGATCCCCTGGAGTAGGAAATGACACCCCACTGCAGTATATTGCCTGGAAAATTTCATAGGCAGAGGAGCCTGGCAAGGTACAGTCCATGGAGCCACAAAGAACTGGACATGAGTGAGTGACTGAACACACACATATTATATTACTATGTATAAGAATATGTATATAATACACTGTATATGTAATTTCATATATACTGTAAACTAAAAAGACATATATCTTAACTATAATGATCTAATAATTTAAAGGATAACATTGTTAAATAATCTGATATCTGATTTATTTTTCAAGAACAAAAAATATTTATTCATAAAATATTAAAAAATTTTTATTTCATTGCAAAATTTTAAAATATTTTGTTAAAAATGTTTTTCCTTAATACTATCAATGGGATAATAATGGTACCACAATACAAGTTTCAATTTTCCTTGTTTTTAAAAAAGAATTTTAATAATAGCCACATATTTGATTACATACTGTTATCAATATTATCAAACTTTTGACTACATTTTAGAATTTTTCTCTCTGGTTTCTATTTATATTAATATTGCAACTCAGATTGTTGTTAATGTTGAACCCTGTTATAACTCAACAGTAGGATGCAAGTCGTGGTGTGTTCAACACTTGGAACTCTTTTTGTGAATTAAGCAGGTTGAGGATTATCTGTACAAACTCTTTTGTGAACTTGACTTGCATCCTACTGTTGACTTATAATTTTAATTCAGTCACTAAACTGTTATGACTTCTCATTTTTCAAAAAGTCTCAAGAATTGCATCATTTTCTCAAATATTTCCTTTCTTTGGAAGTCACTTGAAAGTTAAAATAGTAGTATATAATCTGTGGTTTATGATCATGCTATATATAGCATGAGAAGTAAATATTTAATATTTACTTTTACTATTTATTTTTCAACTCAAACAAAACTTCATGTCTTACACACACAGACATACACTGACACACATGAGATTTGGTTCATATTAAAATCAGTTTCAACTTTGCTCTTGATCAGGTTGTATCTATATTTAGCTAATGTGCAGTTATTTTGCTTACATTTTGAAATATTTCTATTCATTTCTGGGAATTTAAAATTTTAATTGTTCTTATTATTAAGTAATGAAGTTAAAAGAATAAGCTTCAAATTTATCTATGAAATAATACAACAGAAGCAAATCTAACTGATTATGCTTATCAGCCAGAAGTAGAACAAAATACAAAATTCTAAATCTGTTAAAAAATGTAGGGTAAAATAGATCTTTAAAGATATAATCAATTTATTGATTTATATAATTTCATCTAGTAGTACTGTAATTCAAGGAAATATTAGGAAAAAAGCTGTGTCTAATGTGGTAATATCTCCATAATGGAGGGAATTCCTCATCAAATTTCTCTAAATTATTTTTAATGTAGATATAGGCTATGTCTTCTCTGAATCTCCTCTTTAAACCTAGAAAAGTTCAAAAGAAATTTAAAAATATAGTATCTTTAAAATTCTTGGGACTAGAGTGCTTCCCTTAATTATTTTGTCTGTAAAATGAATTTACAGTGTTGTAATGGTCAAGGTAGATAATGCATGTAAAGTATTCACAAGGTGCCAATATATATGCAAAATAACTGCACATTAGTGAAATATAGATATAACCTGATCAAGAGCAAAGTTGAAACTCTAATTTTAACAGTAAGTGTTTGAGAAATATTTTTATCATCATTTTAAAAGTCATTTTTCCTCTTATAGTGAAATAATAATAAAATGCATTCAATATTTACTATGTGGCTGGTCTTATATTATATCCTTTACAAGAAAGCTTCCTGTCAGCTCATAAGGAAAGCATTATTCTGATTCCCATTCTATTGGAATTAATAGGCAGATTAATTCTATGAGGATTAATAAGCAGATAATTAAAGGAGTGAAGAGATTGTTACTGAACTCTTATCTATCTGACTTTAAATTCATATAATTTATCTATCATCAATACTGCCAGGAAACTGGAGTTCACATAATTCATTGGAAGACAGAAAGAATCATGCAAATTTTCCTCCCTAGAATGTAGAGCTTCTCTGTCAATAAAGGACACAAAAAAGTAGTTCTCTGAGTTTATATCATTCTAGGGTAATGATAAAAGCTTAAATTCTGGTTGTCCATGTGAATACTTTTATAGAAATAAATTTCATATATAAAAATGTGGGATTGTAATTTCTCTTCCCAAGTTCCTTTCTCTATTTTGTACATTAAAAAAGGAGATGATAAATAATAAAAATTAACAGAACATCTTTTGACACTGAACATATATTTTTTTGGACTGTTTGCTTGTTAGAACATATCTTAAATGATATGATATAGAATGATATAGAATCTTATGATTCTATAGAGGTGTAAAATAGTGGATTTAGAACAAGGACAACTTTCCACTTAATAATATTTTATTACTGTCTTCTTTGCACAGTCAGGAACTATTTCCATTAAGTTTCTGAGAAATGAAATATTTCAACCATCAGATTTCTCCTAAAATAGGATAAGCATGTGTATTTCAGCTTAAAATAACTTAACATGTGTGCTTGTTTTCCTTAGACATTTTTGCACAAGGAGCAAGGTGTGAGCAAATAACTGTGAGAAAGGTGTGCAAGGTTTTAGTGCAGAAAGCCATTTTTGTAATGTTATAAAAGAATAAAAGAGTGCTAAGGGAAGTCTGGTTACAACTGAGTCTTTAATGGTTATTGGAGGAAATGTTACTTATGTACTGTGGTTACAGCATTTTATACCATTTCATTTTCTAAATTATTTTACCAAGTTATTTTAAGAGCTATATTTTTTCCATATGTTGTGTCTCACCAAAATTTCAAGCAGGAAATTTTCTTATACAAAGAGACATGTCTTAATCTGTGGTGGATAATTTGTATTTGAAATCATGTACAGCAAAATTTAACGAAGATTTTATTTCTGGGGATGAATTCTTCCCTTGACCAAGAAACAGATAATAATTATCTATTATTCTGCATAGTAGAAGAATAATATAAATGTAACCCACTTAGGAACCTAAAAAGCATTTTACAAAATATTTAGTGGTACTTAACAGAATAATTTGAAATGGAAAACCTTCAATCATTTGAGGTATTTTGGCATTGTAGATAATCAAATCTGAGAATCAAGCACTGAAATGTTAAATTGTTTGTATATGCTGCAAAACTTTAATTGGTAGACACAAGTCGATGCTTAAAATTTCTAATTTTCTTCTGAATTTTAGAAATGTATCCATTTGTTTTAAGTGTTGATATTCCGCTGCATTCTTCAAACCAAGAAATGGGAGTCCTCATCAGTTTATGATCCATTTTTTTAAAAACCATTTTACATGTTTATTTATGTGCATGTGTAAAAGAAAAATAAACATGGTCTTATAAGGGTCCCGAAGGAGGAGCGAAAAACCCACAAGTAATTTTAATATGACTTTGTTATCTCCATTAGTCTTACTCATTCACCTGAGTTTATGGTTTTCAGTCTTCTCTCTGGCAAAGCAGGAAGAGTTTGGTCAAATAATTATTTGGTATCTTGCAGACAGTTAATAAAATTCGATGGGGAATTGAATTTAGTGTAGATTTCTAACTTATTTTAAAAAGATAAATTTATCCAAATAGCAAGTTACCAAGAACTACATTGTTTCTGCTTACATGGTCAAGCAAATAAATCTCTTGGAATCAATAAGGACCATATAAAAGTACATGCTGAATTTCAGGAGTACTTGATCTGCCTGCATTCATTTTATAATATATAATAAGCTGTCTAGAGTATTTGACAATTAGAACTTGTTTCTCCTTTCCAGGCAGTTTGCCAAGAAGCATATTAATGAAACATATTGTTTAAAGAAAATGATTTGGCATCCTTCACTGCACAGGACAGGAGAATACATTTTCTTTAGGAGAATTTATTATTAGTGAATGAAGTCAAGACATAGAAGATATAGATAAATGTTTGAACACTTTTAATGCTTTTTGCTTGTGTGTGTGTACTCAGTTTTGTCCGGCTCTTTGCAGCCTCTTGGACTGTAGCCCATAAGGCTGTCCATGGAATTTTCCAGGCAAGAATACGGGAGCAGGATGCCATTTCTGCATCTAGCGGATCTTCCCAACCCAGGGATCGAACCCACACTTCCTGCGTCTCCTGCGTTGGCAGGCAGATTCATTACCACTTTGACAACTGGGAAGCCCTTAACACTTTTAGTTCTTCGTTATATATTGATCTCAGATTTGGAATATATATTTACTTCTTTTTAATTAATAAAATATTACTTAATAAATGGAAAGTTACACATCTCAAGACAAAAAAATCACTAAGTTCTGGAATTGAGTTCTGCAATCTTAAAACACCATTTTGGTTGTCAAGTGAGACTTTTTTCTTGAAGTTATCAAATAACTACATCCTTTTCTTTATTAATATTTCCTTAAATCATTCAAAATCGAAATATCACTGTATATATAGCTTTACATTAAGGTAATTACATAAGTTTCGGTTAAAACTAAATATTTTTGAAGAACATTTTATTTCTTCTTTCAGTTCAGTTCAGTCGCTCAGTCATGTCCAACTCTTTGCAACCACGTGAATTGCACATGCCAGGCCTCCCTGTCCATCACCAACTCTCGGAGTTCACTCAGACTCACGCCCATCAAGTCAGTGATGCCATCCAGCCATCTCATCCTCTGTCGTCCGCTTCTCCTCCTGCCCCCAATCCCTCCCAGCATCAGAGTCTTTTCCAATGAGTCAACTCTTCGCATGAGGTGCTCAAAGTACTGGAGTTTCTTCTTTATATTATTTCAAAATATCAAATTGGCGATAGAAGTCACAGAAGAGAAGCCCATTTCACTACCCTCTTGTTTCATCTCTTTCTTTCTCAGCTTTGAATATAAAGAATATCTTCATTTTGTTAGAAAACAATGAAGGTTTTGAAGTTTACAAAATTGTATCTTTTTCAATTTAATGACATACCATCCTAACCCAGAATTACTTAGGGTATTAGTGTGATTGTTTCCGTCAGAATCTGCTCTTTAGATTTCTAAGGTGTGTATAGGACTGTTTTCCTAATTTTGAGCTTTTGGCTCAAAGAAGAGAGCTTTTTTCTGTGTTATGTTTTCTATACTGATGGGGGTAGATGAATGCTAACTTGAAGTATTCATTAGAGAAAATAATAGTATAAGTAAAAAGCTTATATTTTTGTTAGAATTTTAAACACATTTAATTTTATAGTGTTTACTGTTATTATTAGTTGATATTCTTTCTACTATTTGAAACCTTAAAGAATTAGATGTCATGATAAGAGGTAGGCCTCTTTAAATTTCAGTTTATGATTTGGCAATATAGAGATCGTGGGAATGTGCAGAAATGAGGAATTAATGGTTCCATTTGACATATTAGTATGACTGTTCACTGTTATTTTAAAGGAATAATAAATTTAACTCAGGTTGAATTAGAATCAGCGTTAACTCATGTTTTTTTCCTATCAGAATCTATGACACAATTGAATAGATAATCTTGGATTTATTTTGATCCTTGTTCTTTTTAGTAATTGAATTTTCACTGAGAGACTAATCAAAAATCATTAATTGCAATTATTGTACCTCTTTAAGTATGTGTGATTACATTTTGTCCTTTGACTTAATAAATGTTAGTGCATGAATACATTTATTTAAAAAAATTTACTTGGAGGATAATTGCTTTACGATATTGGGTTGATTTCTGCTGGACAACAACATGAATCAGCCACAAGTGTGTATATATATATCTCCTCTCCCTCTTGAGCCTCCTTCCCACCCCCCCATTTTTATCTTGTAATAGCAATAGTTCATAAAGCTCAACTGTGAGGGATGTTATCTAAGATGAAGCACACAAAATAGATAAAAATTTATAGTTGCTTACAAAGCAGAGGAGATAATGCGTCAGAAACTTGTAACCTATAAAGGTTACAGAGAGATGAAAGGTGAAGTTGATATTTCAGACACAAATACTTTGACTTAAAAAACACTTGGGTTTAATTTCAACTGTATATGCTAATAAAGGAGATAAGTCTTGTAGTCTTGGAATGCTCGCTGAGAGTTTTCGCTTCAAAATTCAAGATTGAGAGGGCTCTTTTGCTTTAACAGATTAATTGGCTGATGCATCATGATATTTGGTAAGCATGTGAATTACCCTCATGGCTTTCTATTGCATTAACTGTCTTCTGTAACGATTAAAACCATTGTTAGAGAAAATATTTCTTGGCACGTATTCTTCAGAACTGTATAATAAGATCTAGTGCACATCAGTATCTCAACCTCTCCTAATAGAAAGACTGAAAAAGTGGTGACAAATGAGTGTCTTACCTCAAATTTTCATAAGGTAATACATAGCAAAGTGAAAGATGGGTCTGGAATCCTGAACCAAAAATTATTGCACTTGATTAATCTTTAAAGGATATTTTTCATTCCTTTCTGTAGATGTACTTATGGTTGGATAGCATTCTTCTCATTAGAAACATACAGACCAATGATATTTCAACAGAGTGCCAAACATCTGGATGGAAAATAAAACATCCATACAATCACTTACTGTTTCTTATTATTTGGTGTTTAGGTGAATTATATATATGATCATGTCAATCTTTCATCTAATTGCAATATTTTAGTGTTGTTACAGCTTAAACTCTCATAGTAGATCTTAGTGTCTAGGTTAACTAATAAATGATTTCATTAGTATATGTTTGCTATGCTTCTTTTAAGTTGAGTTGGTTACCTCAATGTACATGAAATCACTATTTTCTTGATGTTTCTGCCTACCTTTTAATCATAATAAAAGAAAATTTATGCTTTAATAGTTTCTTTACCTAACAAATGAGAATTTTTTGGGAGCCCTTAGCAATAATAATAACCACTGAAAATGTTCAGTAAATGCCTCTGTGGCTCTGTTTATTATGTACAGGGTGTGGTTGACAGTAACACAGCAAGTACAGCAAAAGATTTGCCTTCTTATACATACTTTCTTATGCAAAGGCAGTATTGACTTTTTTTTAGCTAAAAATATTCATAGAGTAGAAAAAAATCAGAAGTACAACTAATGGGAATTTATTTTCCTAGGTTTCAGAGGGAGAGTCAAAATGTTTTATGATCACTTTTATGTATTTCAGAGAGCATTCTCTTGTGTTGATATGGATTATTTAGCTACCTTTAATACACTTCTCCAACACCACAGTTCAAAAGCATCGATTCTTCGGCGCTCAGCCTTCTTCACAATCCAACTCTCANAAGGCTTTCTAACTCTTTTTGCTATTCTTTGGAACTCTGCATTCAGATGCTTATATCTTTCCTTTTCTCCTTTGCTTTTTGCTTCTCTTCTTTACACAGCTATTTGTAAGACCTCCTCAGACAGCCATTTTGCCTTTTTGCATTTCTTTTCCATGGGGATAGTCTTGATAGTCCCTTTTTAGAGACTTATAATTAAAACCTGACTGCATTCTGCTCTGTGTGAAAGTTCCACTAAGTGAGAAAATGGAAAGAGTCACTTCATAATATTATCTTAGATAGTATGTTTAATATTATGAGCAGAACAGATAAATTGGGTTTCCCTAGTGGCTCAGATTGTAAAGAATCCATCTGCCAATGCAGGAAACCTGTTTGACCCCTGGGTTGGGAAGATCCCCTGGAGAATGGAATGGCAACCCACTCCAGTATTTTGCCTGGAGAATTCCATAGACAGAGGAGCCTGGCAGGCTAGAGTCCATAGAGTTGCAAAGGAGTCAGACACCACTGAGCGTCTAACACTTCATCTGAGTGCAGATAAATTAGTCTTCTAAGACATGTAAACTTCACGAAATATTTGTCAAATATTTTCCAATTTAAATGATTATGGTTAGATTTAATTGACTGATTAGAAGAAAACGGCCAGAAGCTTTGGGTCAGCTGTGGGTCATTGCTATTGTGTCTGCATTTCTAAGCTATTGGGTTGGCCAAAAAGTTCATTCATTTCCCATAAGATGGTAAGGAATCATTCAAATGAATTTTTGACCAACCCAACAGTACTTTTATTGAAAATTCTGAACTCCTGAGTGCTGTAAATCCTGTACTTTGTATGATTTACCACCTCCTTGCTACTCCAAATTTGATTCACTTACCCATTGGGATGCAAGTTGCNGTCTGCATTTCTAAGCTATTGGGTTGGCCAAAAAGTTCATTCATTTCCCATAAGATGGTAAGGAATCATTCAAATGAATTTTTGACCAACCCAACAGTACTTTTATTGAAAATTCTGAACTCCTGAGTGCTGTAAATCCTGTACTTTGTATGATTTACCACCTCCTTGCTACTCCAAATTTGATTCACTTACCCATTGGGATGCAAGTTGCCTAAAAAGGCTGAGGTATAAAGGGGTAACAGCACTGAGAAAGGCTAAAATTACAGCTTTTTTTTTTTTTCCCCCCTCTAGCTGAGTATCAGAGGTTTTCTTGATTGGAGAGACTGTTTCATTGACTTACTATATTTTCATTGAAAACATAGGTGTAGATAAACATGGCTGGCCTTTCCCACCCAATTTCTGGTTAGTAACAAAAATAAAAATAAAGTTGCCCAGATGTATTTTACATTCGTAAAATACCAGTAGGGGGAAAATAACCTTGGGGAAAATGTGAAATCTAACATATTAAGATAACCAGGTACTGTATTGTACTGGTCCAATGTAGGTTCTGATCCTGTTCCTATCTCTAACGTTTGCATGGCAAAATGGCATTTAAACTGTAGATATGATAAGCAGTTTCAAGTATGGTGGTTTCTTACAGATTTGTTGCATTAACTTCTGAACAACTGTAGATCAAGGAATCTTAATCTGTGCCAAAGCTTTATCTGCTGTAAGCTGACATCAAAACCACTAGTAAGAGAACTGCTGTATCTCATCTTGAAAATCTCCATGAAAACAGCCTTCTTGGTAAAGTACAGCAGTATACAACTTCAGTGTCAGAATAATTTTGTCAATAGTTTACCCTTACTTTTCTTTTGTTATGGAGAAGAAACAGTTTTGGAGGGCAGCCTCAAGATTGTTTCCCAAGACAATATTTTTGCATTTTATTATGATAACTACTCAGCAGACCGAAATAGTAAAGAAGGCATGCATAGACTGTACAATTTAAATGAAACTCTCATAAACCAGTTATTACTCTGCACAGTGGTCTACTTATTTTTGATGATGTTGATTTTAATCTCAGAATCTCCAGATGATTGGAGTCCCAGTCAGGTGGGGAAACATTGGTCTCCTGGGTTTCAAAATCACTTGCTGCCTGCCTGAGAAAAAGCTCTTAAAATGGGCCCCTTGCCTATACTTGTTCAAAAAGTTAGCGCTTAACTGTACTGACTTGATTATTTTTCAAAATTTTTTTTTGTGGGGATTATAGCAACAATTCTTAGACCAGTTTTTCCTTCATGAAACAGCATAAAATTTTATTTAAACAAATATCTATGTAGAAGCACTATGTATATAATGGGTCCCTTGTTAGATCTTGGGTATACAGTGTAAGTGGCTTCCCAAGTAGCTCACTGGGAAGGAATCTGCTACCATTGGGAGATGTGGGTTCAATCCCTGCGTCAGAAAGATCCCCTGGAGTAGAAAATGGCAGTAGGAACTCCAGTGTTCCTGTCAGGAAAATTCTATGGACAAAGGAGCCTGGCAGGCTACAGTTCATGCAATTGCAAAGAGCTGGACACAACTGAGCACACGCGCACATGCAGTAAACAAAGCAGATGTGGACAGAGAAATCCTAGTTGTCATGAATGGACATTAGCTAACTAAAACAGAGGTAAAATATTGGGGAAGAATATTAAGACTTCCCCAAACAAATGGAAACCTGAAAGTTAGGCAAGAAACATGGGCAAGAAAAAACCAAGAAAATAAAAAATCAATATATGATTGTAATGTGATTGATGCTGGTGATGTTAGAGAAATAGAGGGCTGAGACAGAGAATGACAATCTGTGGGTAGGCATGAGAACAGATCTCTGATGTTTAAGCTGAGAGGAAGGATGGAAAGACACCTCCTAGTAAGCTTACTTTCAAAATTATTTTACTATCAATATTGTTTTATTACACATACTTGAAAGAGATTGGACTGATACCTAGGAGGTTAAGAGTGGGTTTGGTGGGCAATGATGATTAGAGGAGTGCTCCAGGTAAAGGAAATAGTGCATATAAAATCTCGATGGCAGGGAAAAAAAAGCACGATATATCTGATGGACATGAAAGAGGGCAGTGTGGCTGAAGCAGAATGGGTGATGCGAAGGGAAAAATAAGATGAGATTTGGAAGTTAGGCAATGTCCTAACTCCAGACTTTGGAATCTATTTGAAGGGAAATTGGAAATTTTAAAGGGTTTTAACCAAGAAAGTGTATACTTATTTTTACCTATTAAAAATTATTTTGGCTGCTTTATGGAGAAGAGAAAGAAACTGTGAGATGAGCCAGGAGTTTGCTGCAATAATACGCATGACAATGATCTGTGTTGTCTTTGATTTCTTTGTATCAGCACAGTGACAATGTATACTGGGGAGAAGTGATCAAAGATATGCTATAAATGGGAGTATACAAACAAGGAATTGATGGATTATATACCAATTTTAAGAGAAAGATTTTCCATTCTTGAATGGAGAATTTTACTTATGTGAGTAATATTTATTTATTAGTCTAGATGCTTTTGACTGCAAATGACAGAAATTGAACTAAAATTAGATTAAGAAAAAATTTATTGGCTCATATGATTGGAAAACCTAAGAGTGGATTAAGACTTTATGCAACATTGTGTCCTACCCTATGGATATTTTTGAGCTTTTTATGAACCTCTATTGGTCTTCCCTGGTGCCTCAGACAGTAAAAGTGTCTGCCTACAAGGCAGGAGACCAGAGTTCGATCCCTGTGTCAGGCTGATCCTTTGGAGAAGACAGTGGCAACCCACTCCAGTACTCTTGTCTGGAAAATCCCATGGATGGAAGACCCTGGTAGGCTACAGTCCATGGGGTCACTAAGTCAGAGACAACTGAGTAACTTCACTCTGAACCTCTTGTCTCCATTTGTTTCTGTCCACAAAAGAAGATGTTACTCTCCTTGCTCCAAGCCTTAGCACACGTTATGTCAGGCAATCCCAGGTTAAAAACATAAGAAGAACGGGAGACATTTCTTCCAACAAATCACATATTAAGACTCTGAGAAGGACTCTGATAAGCACTTCTTGGGTGTCTCATGTGGCAGTGACGATTAAGGTATCAGCCTGGGTTTAGCTTATTACAATGCCTGTTATAGAGTTACCCTCAATATCTGATAGAGTCCAATTCAAAGTCAAGTCCTGTTTCCTTAAATCCTGCCCCAATCATCTAACACAAGCTCAAATCCTATTATAAGTCTTCTCTAACACCCTCTTACTGAATCAGCTCATGGGAAGCTATATGTGCCTTCATCCTCAGAGCAATAAGCAAAAAATCAATTTGTTCAGCTACAGTGTTATTCTTGGTGGTCTTTAGCTGGAAAGCATTAACATAAGTGTTTTTTTTTTATTTTAATTTATTTTTTTTAATTGAAGGATAATTGCTTTACAGAATTTTGTTGTTTTTTCTCAAACCTCAACATGAATCAGCTATACGTATACATATACTCCCTCCTTTTGGAAACTCCCTCCCATCTCCAGCCCCATCCCACCCCTCTATGTTGATACAAAGCCCCTGTTTGAGTTTCCTGAGCCATACAGCAAATTCCCATTGGCTATCTATTTTAAATACAGGATATAAGAGTTTTTTTATCACTAATAAAAATAAAACAAAACTGTATAGCATAGGGATCTCTACTCAGTGCTCTATGCTGACCTAAGTGGGAAGAAAAGTCAAAAAAGAGGGGATATATGTATAAATATAGCTGATTCACTTTGCTGTACAGCAGAAAATAATACAACATTGTAAAGCAACTATATTTCAATAAAATTTCAACAAGCAAAACCCCCCAAAAGACAACAATAACAACAACCAAAAATTCTTCCAAGTTTACGTTTTAAGTTGCCATCTATAAACTTCATTTGGCCCTGCCTAGCAATCTCACTTTCTCCCTCATATTTTCTTTTTGAGCATTAATATAAAATATAGCAATAGTGAGGAACTTCAGTTCAGTTTAGTTCAGTTCAGTCGCTCAGTCGTGTCCGACTCTTTGCAACCCGATGAATCGCAGCATGCCAGGCCTCCCTGTCCATCACCAACTCCCGGAGTTCACTCAGACTCACGNAGCCTCTTTTCTCCATCTTAATTTTCCCACTCTACTATTATTTCCTAGTCTTATATTTCTGAATAAATGAGTTTTTTCTCGCCGACGCCGTCCCCGCTTTGAATTCCCTGGACCCGCTGGGGCTGGACCCCGGCAGGTGATATTTATAGAGCTAAAATCTCGATTATTGAATGGTCAACCCTAGACAGGTATTTGAGGCATTCTGAAAGACATTTTTATATCACACACTTATGTTTAAGTATGGAAAATTTAATGATTTCCTTTTCTTCCTCTTAAACTGACCATATTTAAATGAGTATTCTGACATAAAAAGTGGATACACACAAGCTACAACCTGAATTTTAGGGTCATCAAGAAAAGACAGTCATGGAAAGACATGATTCAAACAGGGGATGTTTTGATACTCTGTGTGAACTTTCCCTATTAGGCTACTATCTCAGCTTTTTTGGTAAGGAAGTAGAAACCAGAGAAGTGGCCTTGAGGAAGGAGACCTGGTCTCTGCAGCAAGGATTCTGCTTCTCAGAAAAAGAAAGGAAACCTCTAGACCCTGCTTGACAATGCAACTCTTGATTTTATGCAGCTGTTGTTACAACATCAGCAGCATATCTAATGGAGGGAAAGCTATGACAAACCTAGACAACATATTAAAAAGCAGAGACATCACCTTCCTGACAAAGGTCCATATATTCAAAGCTATGGCT
The DNA here is from genome assembly GCA_006410615.1 of Neotragus moschatus. Lineage (NCBI taxonomy): Eukaryota > Metazoa > Chordata > Mammalia > Artiodactyla > Bovidae > Neotragus > Neotragus moschatus. The sequence continues at coordinate 82,281 of SJYA01001366.1, read as the reverse complement.
TTTCACCTAGTCATGTATGGATGTGAGAGTTGGACCATAAAGAAGCCTGAGCACAGAAGAATTGATGCTTTTGAACTGTGGTGCTGAAGAAGACTCAAGAGTCCCTTGGACAGCAGGGAGATCAAACCAGTCAATCCTAAAGGAAATCACACCTGAATATTCATTGGAAGGACTGATGCTAAAGCTGAAGCTTCAATACTTTGGCCATCTGATGCAAAGAACTGACTCACTGGAAAAGACTCTGATGCTGGAAAAGATTGGGAGCAGGAGGAGAAGGGGGCAACAGAGGATGAGATGGTTGGATGGCATCACTGACTCATTGGATGTGAACTTGGGCAAACTCCGGGAGATGGTGAGGGAAGTCTTGTGTGCTGCTGTAGTGGGGATACAACTTTGTGACTGAACAACAAGAAGCATATCTAAGTGTATCTATAACTACTTTCCATCCTTCATTCATTATATTTCACACTGTAATCTGACAACACCTCTCCTAATCTGAGCAGTTTGCCTTCTCTCTTTTTTCATAAGGAACCAGGTAAAATTATGAGCAATGCTAGACTGCCAGATGCTTCTATTTGTGTCCTTCCTTTGGCCATTTTCCTCAGCATGCTCCTTGGAACCAACTGTATCCTGTCATGGGAAGAAGGTTTGGGATGGAGCTTATTAAAAGTGCTAATATAAAAGTCAGAGTCTCTAGAATTCTCAGTTTTGCTCTCTTGATAAACCTGCTGTCTCTCTCTCTCAGTGTAGTACATATAGGCCTGAATCAGAATGGACCAACTAAAATCACATCATCTCCATATAGGTGTATAGTTGGAACAAAGTGTAAGATGACAAAGTTAAAACCCCACCTCCATCAAACTATAAGGCAAAGAATAATTCTTAAACTTTTATCTTACAGACTGGATAAAATAATAAAAAAGACATAAGATAATACAATGTTTTAATAAAAATGAATTAGGAATGATTTTAAATGTACATATTCATACTAGCATTTATCCCTTTTCTTCTCATCCTGTTGATTGGAAAGTCAAGAGGATCGGTAATCCTGACATGAAGCAGTGGCTTTGGAAATAATTTAAATAGGAATGGAAAAATGTTTTAGTTTTTTCCCTGAACATGAAATCATTTTCACTTAACTAGTTTTCACAAGGTCATTAAATCATATGGAGAGAATCCTGAGAGACAGATCCAAGAAAGGATTCAATGATGGAAGGCATGTAAAGCTTGCAAAAATCTTGTTGCTAAATATTAATAATAAGATACTGCTATATACTATTCTATATTATGTTGCCAGGTGTATTTCAAGTACCTCATATAAATTTAATCATTCACTCTATCATCACAGCTGCTCTAAGAGGTATGTTCTTTTGTTATACCCATGTTACAGATGTAAAACTGAGGCCTAGTGAGTTCCTATAACTTGCCTGAGATTATGGAGTTAGATGGTATGAAGGTGGGGTTTTTAATCTGTACAGACTCGATTTGGAGTTAGTGTTCTCAGACACTGTACCAAACTACAGCAAAAATGGGGACTTCATTCTTACCTTAAAGAACAAGTAGATCTGAAATGTCTTGAAACTTTTGTAAGCAGGGATAATAAAGAGGGAATAGCCCTATAAGTGGAGAAGGCAGTGGCAACCCCTCCAGTGCTTTCGCCTGGAAAATCCCAGGGACAGGGGAGCCTGGTGGGCTGCAGCCCATGGGGTCGCTAAGAGTCGGACACGATTGAGCGACTTCACTTTCGCTTTTCACTTTCATGCACTGGAGAAGGAAATGGCAACCCACTCCAGTGTTCTTGCCTGGAGAATCCCAGGGATGGGGGAGCCTGGTGGGCTGCCGTCTGTGGGGTCGCACAGAATCGGACACGACTGAAACAATTTAGCAGCAGCAGCAGCAGCCTTACAAGATGGGCTTCCCTTGTGGCTCGGTTGGTAAAGAATCTGCCCCAATGTGGGAGACCTGGGTTCAGTTCCTGGGTTGGGAAGATCCCGTGGAGAAGGGAAAGGCTACCCACTCCAGTATTCTGGTCTGGAGAATTCCCTGGACTGTATAGTCCATGTGGTCGCAAAGAGTCGGACACGACTGAGCGATTTTCACTTTCACTTTCAGCCCTATAAGATAATAAAACTTTCTATAAGACTAGAATAATTAAAGGTGTAATTTAAATGATTAAACTATAGTAATTAGTGGGTGAAAAATAGACTGGCAGATCAATAGAATAGAATAGCTCTCACAGAATCAGTGTCTGTTATGCAGTGCATGACAAATGAATCCTGATGGTTCAGGTGAAAGAGATAGATTATTCAAAGTGCACTCCTGAGTGTATTGATGAACCAGTTTAAAAACTCCATTTTGATTTTATGTTATCCTAGTTCATCAAAATAAATTATAAAGGACCAAAGAGTTAAGCAGAAAATGAAGCTAAAAAAGAACAGGACATACAGGTGAGTAGTTATCTGATTTGTGAATGAAGACAAATTGTATGAATCTGAATAAAATCAAGCACCTAAAAATGACCAATGCATCTTACTGTGTGTCAAAGCTTTCAAGTCAATAATGTAAAAAGAAAACAAACAAGCAAAAAACTGAGTTAAATGAAAAAAATACATTAAAGTATACTTGAAATAAAATGTGATACAGTGTTAGTTTTATTAATTTACAAAGACATTAAACCACTTGAAAGAGGGGAAAATTTGCTAAAGTAAACTGTAGATAAATCATCCATGGGATTTTCCAGACAAGAGTAATGGAATGGGGTGCCATTGCGTTCTCCTAATTCAGTAAGACCCAGGGACTATTCACCAAACAGAAAGACAAATGACTAACATTTGAAAGAGATTACTTTTACTAATAGCTAGTAGGAAAATCTTGTGTGGGTGCTAAGTCGCTTCAGTCTTGTCCGATTGCAACCCTACAAATTATACTCTGCCAGGCTCCTCTGTCCAAGGATGCTCCAGGCAAGCCCTGGGATGGGTTGCCAAGCCCTCCTCCAGGGGATTTTCCCAAACCAGGGATTGAACCCGAGTACCCTGCAACTCGTGCACTGCAGGTAGATTACTGCTGAGCCACCGGGGAAGCCCAGGAAATTCATAAGTATTATGCATTATTTTCAGCAAATTACAAAAGATGTGGAACATTATTAACAATTATCCTACAACTATTAGTGCAAGTGGAGGTAAAAACTCCAAAACAAGTATTTTAGAAACAGAATCTATGTTCACACAGACTTTTACCTGGAAATTTTTTTTAAAATTTGTGAGTATACACACTATGGTGGCTGGTGGTAAAGAATTGACCTGTAATGAAGGATATGTGGGTTTAGTCCCTGGGTCAGAAAGATCCCCTAGAGAAGCAAAAGGCAATATTCTTGCCTGGGAAATCCTATGGAGAGAGGAGCCTGGCAGGCTACAATTCAGATGTCACAGAAGAGTAGGGTAGGACTTAGCAACTAAAAAACAACAGTATACACTAAGAGCAGGTAAATTAGGACCCTGGGATTAACAGATAACACTACATATATAAAACAGATAATCAACAAGGGCCTACTGTATAGCACAGGGAACTCTACTCAATGTATACTATATATATGCTATATAGCTACATATATGTATATATAAGTAAATAACATTGCTGTACACATGAAACTAACACCATATTGTCAATCAACTCTATGTGCTCAGTTTTTCAGTCTTGTCTGACTCCTTGCAATCTTATGGACTAAATAGCCCACCAGACTCCTCTGTCCATGGGAATTTTCAGACAAGAATACTGGAGTGAGTGCCATTTCCTCCTCCAGGGGANCTATATAGCTACGTATATATAAGTAAATAACATTGCTGTACACATGAAACTAACGCCATATTGTCAATCAACTCTATGTGCTCAGTTGTTCAGTCTTGTCTGACTCCTTGCAATCTTATGGACTATATAGCCCATCAGACTCCTCTGTCCATGGGAATTTTCAGACAAGAATACTGGAGTGAGTGCCATTTCCTCCTCCAGGGGATCTTCCCAACCCAGGGACTGAACCTATGTCTCCTGCATTGGCAGGCATTTTCTGTACCAGCTGAGCCACCAGGGAAGCCCTACTCCAATGTAAAATAAAGTTTTTTTTTTTTTTAAAGAAAAAACATATAAGCTGAGAAAAAAGGGAAAAACAATAGTGGTTGCATCATTTTAAGTGTAAATGTTATGTATGATTTCTTGTTTGCTAAACAATCAACACAGTAATAGAAAAATGAATCCAAAAATTTGAGTGTTTAAAATTTGAGAAATCTTTCTTTATTACCTTCTGTATTTCTCTAGTATTTCTTTTTCACAGTGAAGGCCTGCTCCTTTTGCATTAAGAAAAGTTGTNTCTAAGCTGAGAAAAAAGGAAAAAACAATAGTGGTTGCATCATTTTAAGTGCAAATGTTATGTGTGATTTCTTGTTTGCTAAACAATCAACACAGTAATAGAAAAATGAATCCAAAAAGTTGAGTGTTTAAAATTTGAGAAGTCTTTCTTTATTACCTTCTGTATTTCTCTAGTATTTCTTTTTCACAGTGAAGGCCTGCTCCTTTTGCATTAAGAAAAGTTGTTAGTTGTTTTTTTTTTTAAGAGGAGAAATATGTTAGAAAATAAAGGCTAAAGTGGCGATAATATGGAGAAATCATTCCTTGTGAGGGTGGTCACTTCTCTTACCCACAGTTATATATCTCCTATGTAATATCCTACTTAAGTTTGTTTGGATTCACGGATAAGAGTAGAACGCACTTAGAAACTAATGAGAGAATATTCTAGAATTGTTTCACGATGAATGGGGACATGTTTTACTGAGGCAAGAGAACAGAACTATAGAGCGAGATCAGGTGCTAGAGGTAAGTAACCAGGCTTCAGAAGTGGTTTCCCAAAGGGCGCAGCAGGATGAAAAGCCAAGACTTGCTCTGAAAATAGAATGTGCTAATTCATGTTTCGTTGCCTTGGACTCTTCTGTGACCACATGGACTATAGTCCACGAGGCTCCTCTGTTTATGGAATTTCCTAGGCAAGTATACTGGAGTGGCCATTTCTTCCACCAGGGGATCTTCCTGACCCAGGGGTAGAACCCACATCTCCTGCATTGGCAGGCAGATGATTTTCAACCAAGCCATCTGGGAACAGAAGATAGAACACAGGAAGCAAGTGCAGTCGTATTTAAAGATACACTTCCTGATGCCTTTTATTATTGGGTTCTTCTTAGACATGCCACCAATTTTTTCTCTCCATTATGTCATTTCCACCTGCTTACAATCATGCTGTAATTTTCATATCAAAATTTCTTCTCTCGACCCATTTTATTCTCTACAGACGCCGTCTCCATTGCTCAGTTTTCTTTTACTCCAAAGTCTAAAAGAATTGTCTGCATTTGCTGACTCTAATCCTATCTTCTGTGTGTTTTCCCCTGTCATGCCATCAGAATTGTTCCTGTCTCCAGTGACTTTTATACAGACAAATCCCATGGCCATTTCTTAGCCCTCATCTTACTTAAATTATCAGCAGCATTTAGCATGGTTAACTACTTTCTCTTTCTTTCCTGACACATATTCATTTCTTGCTTTGTAGGACATCATTTTTCCGGTTTATCAGCAACCTCTTCAGCTTTGATTCTGTTTCTTTTGTAGTTCTTTCTCTGTTTTCCTCAACTCTTTCTTCTGTATCCACACCCATTTAGAGTGTGACTTTATTTGCTTAAAAAATGTTTTTTATTGGGATAGAATTGCTTTACAATGCTGTGGGTTAGTTTCTGCTGTACAGCAAAGTGAATCAGCCATATATAATATATCCCCTCTTTTTTGGATTTTCTTCCCACTTAGGTCACCACAGAACACTGAGTAGAGTCCCTTGTGCTATACAGTAGGTTCTCCTTAGTTATCTATTTTACCCATAGTCGTGTGTATATGTCAGTCCAGATCTCCCAATTCATCCCACTCCTTCTTCCCCACTTGGTATCCATACATTTGTTTTCTATGTCTGTGTCTCTATTTCTGCTTTCCAAATAGATTCATCTGTACCACTGAGGCTATAAATATTTAGTTGTATGATCCCTTCATGAGAGTAGGGGATTTTTCAGGGCTTTCAGCAATACCTGGCAGTATAGTAGTTGATATCTACTAAATATTTGTTGATTCAATGAATGGATGTGGATCCTAGCATAACTTTTCAGAATAAAAAAAACCAAGCTTTAAAGGACCCAGTCTAGCTTGAATACAGGAACCTTTTAAAAAATTTATCCTCATCATAATATAATCATTTCATACTTTGTACACTTTTATGATTTTGAATGAGAGAAAAATATTAAAACTTTCCTTTCTCTTTCGCAAATTTAGATTGCCATTCTGCTAAGGTTTTTTTTTATTTCTACTTTCTAAAAGACTTGGAGTTCTGAAAGAATGATAAAATTTAGACACAAAATGTTTTTCATTATGTTAATCTCTGTATTAAAATATGAGTCAAATGCAGTTTTATTGTTTGTAATTTTCTTCTCAAGAAAAAGGATCACAGCCCTCATTATTGTTAGTTAATACCTTCAGTAAGAGTCTATCATATCATTAAGTATTATCCCCTGGTGTGAATGAGAAAAGACACTCTTACAATCTTTTAAATTGCTTGTTTTACATTGTAGCCAGGACAACCATAATTACATAATGCCAGTCTCAATTTTTCTGTGGTTCATGTAATTTTTGTCAACTGATGTTTCATAGTGAAGAGGTGTTGTTGGCTTTGTCAAGAAAATTAACAAGAGCCAGCACTGAAAAGAAGGAGGAATCAAAATTATAACATGGAGCCCTGTTCTTGTGATGTTCTAAGAGTTTCTGTGTCAGTCTTGGCAGAATGCATAGAGGATTTGGATTCTTCAGTATTCATGCATGGGTGGGGGAATGTCTCAGAAAGTCATGATTCACATTTATTCTAGAGGAAAAACATTCAGTGTCATAGCTTGTCCAGGACATTTTTAGGGCATGCTCGAGACTGAGTTCAGAGCTCTTCTTAAAACTCTTTTTTCACTTTTAGCCTGTGGACACAGGCTAGTATTTTTATCTACTATTGACATTAAACTTCTGCCAAGACTATAATGGTTTAAAACAATAATGTTTTATTATTTTTCATGATTCTTCAGATTGCATTGATAAACTAGACTTAAAAAAAATTGAACATCTCTGTTCATTAAAAGACATCTTTAATAAAACAAATAAATAGGCAAGTTACAGCCTCAGTGATATTTGTGAACATGAAACTGCTAAAGGACTAGTACCCAGAATATATAATGAATGCCCACAACTCAATAATGAAAAGACAAATAATTCAATTAAAAATGGGCAAAGCATTTTAACAGATACTTCGTAAAAATCCCTGGTGGCTCAGAGGTTAAAGCGATTGCCTGGAATGCGGGAGACCTGGGTTCGATCCCGGGTTCGGGAAGATCCCCTGGCGAAGGAAAATAGCAACCCATTCCAGTACTCTTGCCTGGAGAATCCCATGGAAGGAGGAGCCTGGTAGGCTACAGTCCACGGGGTCACAAAGAGTCGGACACGACTGAGCGACTTCACTTTCACTTTCATAAAAGGAAATGTACAAATGTTCACTAAGCATATGTAAAACTGCTCAATACCATTAGTCATGAGGAAATAAAAATTAGAATATAAATAAGACACCAGTATACATTTACTTGAGTGGCTAAAATTGAAAAGACAGAACATCAAATGTTGCCAAGGATGTAGAGTAATGAAAATATCCATATGTTACTGATGAGAATGTAAAATGCAGCAGCCACTTTAGGAAAGTATTGGCAATTTCTTATAAAACTAAACATGCACTTATCCTGAAAAAAAAAAAAAGCAAAAGAACAGAACAACAGGGGCCCCTCAGGTGAGTCAGGGGATTGACTAGGAAGGGGCAGGAAGGAAGGAACATTCCGGGATTAAAAAGAATATTTTATGTCTTGATAGGTGTTTGGGTTACTCAGATGTAGTCCTGTTTTTCAAAACTTAGTAAATGTCACTTGCATTTTATGTATTGCATTGTATGTAAATGCTACAATTTCACAAGATTGAGGGGAAATGCTTACAGTACTTCACAGAGCATACTCACATAGGGGTTTAACCGTGGCGCAGGAAATGGCGCAGCATGTTCTGAGTACAGGGAAGCATGGAGGGGGGGCGGGGTCAGAGAGACTCCTGGACTCAGCTTCCCAGGAGTCTTTTTTATTCTCACAGATGCATTTGTTCTGTGGATGATGAGCCACTGATTTGTGAGTGAGGAGTCTTAGATTCAGTCACCACGAGGAAAAATCTCCGGTAGACTCTGTTGTGCTCTAGTTATATCTCCATGCCAGAATGGTTAATCCATTTCCCCAGGTGTAAATAATCTTTAAACAAGTTAGTCTTGGGTGTAAGTTTTTAGGTTTGAGATTTAAGGAACACATTATAAATCTTTGGTTAACTCATTTGTTTTTATCTTGGTACCAGACATCTAGGCATCTCTGGAGATAAGCAGGGAGCTGTTTTAGTTTAGCTGTCAGATAACGGAATCTTATGGCTTCCCAGTGGCACTGGTGTTAAAGAATCTGCCTGCCAGCACAGGAGATGCAGGAGACGTCTGCATCCCTGATGTTCGATCCCTGAATCAGGAAGATCCTTTGGAGGAGGAAACGGCAACCTGCTCTGGTATTCTTGCCTGGGAAATCCCATGGATAGAGGAGCCTGGCAGGCTACAGTCCATGGGTTCACAGAGAGTTGAACACAACTGAGCGACTAAGTGGCAGAAATGGTACATATACATTTTACATTTAAAGAAAAGAAATCATTTAAAAATTGAACTCTTTATAATGCACATTCTGAAGTGCTTGAGCTGTACTACACAGATTCTGAGATTTACTTTCAAAAACAGATAGTTGTTGGATGGATAAATAAGTAGACATGTGGTTAAAAAAGCTAAAATATCAATGGCACAATCTAGGAAGTGAGTATATGGTTTTTATATTAAAATTCTTTCATTTGCTGCATATTTAAAGGGTTTTATAATGAGGTGTTAGGAAAAATAGTGCACAGGCTTATCAAGTGTGCTAAGCAGTGTGCTTTACAGTTCTGAACTCGGAGAAAGGGATTGCTTCATTAAAAATGTGAATTAAATAAAGTGGGTTGTTTTCACTCTTCTGCGATTCTTTATTCGCTCTTCTGTTTCCCTTTCTTTCTCCTCCCTGTGTCCGGGTCTCATGGGGTTTCTGCTCACCACTAACTTTCTGGTTTATTTCAAAATTACTGCTCCTCCAACTCTTGCTTTTCATTTCCTCCCTGCACTAAAACCAGTTAACTGAAAAGGCAATTTACATTAAGNCAAAAGAACAGAACAACAGGGGCCCCTCAGGTGAGTCAGGGGATTGACTAGGAAGGGGCAGGAAGGAAGGAACATTCCGGGATTAAAAAGAATATTTTATGTCTTGATAGGTGTTTGGGTTACTCAGATGTAGTCCTGTTTTTCAAAACTTAGTAAATGTCACTTGCATTTTATGTATTGCATTGTATGTAAATGCTACAATTTCACAAGATTGAGGGGAAATGCTTACAGTACTTCACAGAGCATACTCACATAGGGGTTTAACCGTGGCGCAGGAAATGGCGCAGCATGTTCTGAGTACAGGGAAGCATGGAGGGGGGGCGGGGTCAGAGAGACTCCTGGACTCAGCTTCCCAGGAGTCTTTTTTATTCTCACAGATGCATTTGTTCTGTGGATGATGAGCCACTGATTTGTGAGTGAGGAGTCTTAGATTCAGTCACCACGAGGAAAAATCTCCGGTAGACTCTGTTGTGCTCTAGTTATATCTCCATGCCAGAATGGTTAATCCATTTCCCCAGGTGTAAATAATCTTTAAACAAGTTAGTCTTGGGTGTAAGTTTTTAGGTTTGAGATTTAAGGAACACATTATAAATCTTTGGTTAACTCATTTGTTTTTATCTTGGTACCAGACATCTAGGCATCTCTGGAGATAAGCAGGGAGCTGTTTTAGTTTAGCTGTCAGATAACGGAATCTTATGGCTTCCCAGTGGCACTGGTGTTAAAGAATCTGCCTGCCAGCACAGGAGATGCAGGAGACGTCTGCATCCCTGATGTTCGATCCCTGAATCAGGAAGATCCCTTGGAGGAGGAAACGGCAACCTGCTCTGGTATTCTTGCCTGGGAAATCCCATGGATAGAGGAGCCTGGCAGGCTACAGTCCATGGGTTCACAGAGAGTTGAACACAACTGAGCGACTAAGTGGCAGAAATGGTACATATACATTTTACATTTAAAGAAAAGAAATCATTTAAAAATTGAACTCTTTATAATGCACATTCTGAAGTGCTTGAGCTGTACTACACAGATTCTGAGATTTACTTTCAAAAACTGAGATAGTTGTTGGATGGATAAATAAGTAGACATGTGGTTAAAAAAGCTAAAATATCAATGGCACAATCTAGGAAGTGAGTATATGGTTTTTATATTAAAATTCTTTCATTTGCTGCATATTTAAAGGGTTTTATAATGAGATGTTAGGAAAAATAGTGCACAGGCTTATCAAGTGTGCTAAGCAGTGTGCTTTACAGTTCTGAACTCGGAGAAAGGGATTGCTTCATTAAAAATGTGAATTAAATAAAGTGAGTTGTTTTCACTCTTCTGCGATTCTTTATTCGCTCTTCTGTTTCCCTTTCTTTCTCCTCCCTGTGTCCAGGTCTCATGGGCTTTCTGCTCACCACTAACTTTCTGGTTTATTTCAAAATTACTGCTCCTCCAACTCTTGCTTTTCATTTCCTCCCTGCACTAAAACCAGTTAACTGAAAAGGCAATTTACATTAAGGTGCTAAAAACCATAAGCAAACTTTTAATGAAGTCTATTCTCTTTGAATAGTGTTGGCGACTATGTGTCTATAGGAATTTAAGGAAATTCCATTCTCCTGAGATAACTTCACTTTGTGGAAAAAAAATATGTTCACATATGGAAGTGATTCACAACACAGGGAGGAATTTTATAAGTATAAAAATCAGTGGTATTTCCTAGATGAATTTTGTTCTGGAGAATGAGAACATACTTGACTGAAGGGAGGGCAAGAAAAAGTTTCAAATTGAAGATGCAACTTAAAGGAAGAGTAAATTCTCTGACATGAATATAGCATTCTGGGTAAAGGGAATGAAATAAGTAATGGGACAGTATTTGTCAATTTGCTGAATTATTTTTTGAGAATAATAAAGGGTTTGTATTGGAGAATTGTGACTTGGTAGATATTTTTGAATTTTATTTGTCTATATTGGAAAGCAGGATGTTCAGTCGTCTTCCCAACCCAGGGATTAAACCTGGATCCACTGCATTACAGGCAGATTCTGAGCCACCCAATCTATCTCCAAGGTAAGTAGACATCCAAGACTGTAGGCTTGAGGCCAGAATTAGAAAGGTTAAGTGAACATGTGGAACTAAATATGGTTTCATAAGCTACACAAAAATCTACTTCATAATTCAACCAAGGTACACATTACACAGATTTTAGAAGTATGCTTATCCAGATTATCACTTAATGTATTGTTATCTCTGAGGAAGAACTATAGAGAATGGGGCAGAGATGCTCAGGAAGGAGAGATAAAAGGTAATATCCCAAACCTAAAAGAAAGATTTTCTAAGGGTCTTCATCCAAGTGATGCAGCAGACAGATATTTATGTCCCAGCAATGTTTATGGACATGTGCATATGGACTGCCACAATAATCCACCAACTAACAGAAATAGGTTTTCATCTCCAGATTGAAAGCAAAGTCAATGAGTAAAATAATTAAAATAATTCAGAAAACTTGGGAAAAATGGGCCAGTATATTCTCATGCAATGCAAACAAAAATAATGTAGTCTTGACTATTTTTTCTTAATGGAGGTAAAGAAAACTTAAATGATTTAAAGTATAAGAAAAAAAGGTTTACTAATTAAAGTAAAGTGGTACTATCATATAAGATTTATACAGATTAGTGAAATTAAATAGAAAGTATAGAAATAAGTCCAAATTAATATGAGAATTTAGTATTAATATGTGGTAGAAAGGTAGTTTTCAAGTCAGTGGGGGAAAAAGGGTTAATCAATAGAGTTGCACAACTAAGTAAGTATCTGGAAAAATTAAGAATAGATTTATATTTATATCTCATAATGAATACTGGGAAAACATCCAAATATTTCAAAAGTTTAAGTGTGAAAATTTGAAGTCATATGTACTCAAAAAAAAAAAAAAGAATTTTCTCAAATTCTTGGAGTGGAATACTCTTTCTAATTAAAAATGTGGATGGTATAATGGTCTAAAATTAAAAACATTTGTATTGCTCTCCAAAAAATAGCATAAGTAAATTTAGAAGATAAATAACAAAGTTAGTTTCCTATTTTCTTGTATACTGAAAGCGCTTAGAAAAACACCATCAATCAGGGCTAATTTTCCATTGGAACAATCCCACAGGCATTCCAGGTGTTTACACCTGACATCCATTCTAACTGGATTGGTATCCTTTGTCATTGATGGCTGAACATGCTAAACTGTTCAAATTTTTAAGCATCAAACTTTCCAATAACTTTACAGAGAAAAGTACATATAAATAGTTCACAAAGAATGCTTAATATCTCTTTCACATGTGGGAAGAGTCTCAGTCTCACTCATTATAAAAGCCTGAAGTGAAGTGAAATGATGTCCATTAGTCGTATTTGACTCTTTGCGACCCCATGGACTGTAACCTACCAGGCTCCTCTGTCCATGGGGTTTTCCAGGCAACAGTATTGGAGTGGATTGCCATTTCCTTCTCCAGGAGATCTTCCCAACTCAGGGATCGAACTCAGGTCTCCCGCATTGTAGACAGATGCTTAACCATCTGAGCCACCAGGGAAGTCCTATAAAAGCTTATTGAATGTCTATTTTTCATTAATTCAAAGAGAAAAAATAAAAAAGATTTGATTTACTCAAGGGTCAGGCTCTAGGGCACAGGCTCTCGTAAATTTCTGGTAGGAACTTTAATTGGCACTATCTTCATGGAGGGCAATTTGCTAATACCTAACAAAATTGCCTTGGCTTCCCTGGTGGCTCAGATGGTAAAGAATCTGTCTTTAATGCGGAAGACCTGGGTTTGATCCCTGGGTTAGGAAGATCCTCTGGAGAAGGAAATGGCAACCCACTCTAGTACTCTTGCCTGGAGAATTCCATGGACAGAGGAGCCTGGTGGGCTACAGTTCATGAGGTCACAAAGAGCAGGACACGACTGAGTGACTGTCACTCACTCACTCACCAAAATTGCAAAGACAAATAGAAATCGACACATCCATTTGGTTTCTGGGGCTTTATTGCTCTAATATACTTGCACACATAAAATACGATTCACAAACAAGGCCATTCATTGGAGAATTACTTGTATTTGGAAAAGATTAGAAACAACCTGGATATATACTAAGTGGATACGAGTTATAAATTATAGTCTTCCAAATACAATGCAATGATGTGCAACTGTAAAATATAAAAAGAAACTCTCTGTGATATCACACAACGATTGTTCAAATACCTTAAGTAAAAAGCATAAGACACTGAACATGTTGTGCAGCATGTTGACCTGACATAATAATGGTAGAAAATATAGAAAAAAATGCCTATTTTTTTACACCTGAAGGAATTTTGGAAGGATACACACATCACAGTGATAATGTTGGTACTGGTGAGGACAGCGTGGGGGAGGAGTGATGAGCAGACAGAGGACAGTTCTAGGAGGGAGGCTTTTTTCTTTCACTAATTTCTTTACATTTTTTGTTTGTTTGTTTTGTTTTGGAACCATGTGAAATGCACTAGCGATTTGAAGATTAAAACAGAAAAGTCAAAAAAATATATAATAAAGCTATCGCCATAGAAGAAACAGAAAAATATATCTCACTGTGGAAGCTGCACTCTATTTTGCCTGATCATAAGATTAGTCCTACTTTCTATCTGCATTTTTGTCCGGGAGAGTGATGCTACTCTTTTTCCTCTGGTCACAGAAATCTCTCCTTTGTCTCTACAAATAATGCTATTAATTTGATTAGTAGAAAACATTTTCTTATCCTTATGCTGATCTTTCTCTGTAGATACTTTGATATTTCTGTCTTCAGCCGACTGCTGGAACTGAGTATAAAAATGTGATTTTGTTCTATTTACTTGTTATGGGACAATTTGGAGTTCTTTTTCCTTTGACCTATCTTGTTGGACTTCATCGATCTGACCAGCTTCACTGGCCTGCTACTATTTCTTTCTGGCTCTTAACCTATGGGTCTTTCTTTCTTTTTCAGTTCCTTGGATATAGTGACAAAGTTTTGTCTTGCTGGCTTCTATTCTGGAGTATGCTCAACTATTTGAACTTGGTTTTGATGGATATTTCTTATTACTATACTTACACTTCTTATTTGATGAAAACAAAGTTGTAAATCACATCTGCCACATTTCCACTCAATTGAAAATCCATCTTGATCTTTAAAATAAATGAAGGTTGATGTAACTATGTATTCACCTTTTATTCAAAACAGATGAGCTGACACCTTTTACCTAATAATAATAATTCTGAAAATAATCAGACAGAAGGAATAAGTACCATGGTAAGGTATGTTTTTCATTGCTATGTTTATCCCAAAGGAAGAGAAAGATAGCTGAATCTTTTTTCCTTGCCAACCCTGACTTTTCCCAGAAGAATGTCTGGTTATTCTTTGAGGAGATGGACAGGCATCTAGAGAACAGTCTTGGTATTGTCCTCTGTCTGTTACTTGTTTGGGGAACATTTCCCTGGAGTCAGGAATTACATCCCCTTTCTCAAATAGCTTCCTATACTTTTCCATCATAACATCTAGCATAGGTGAGAATGCGTGACTTTCTGATGTATATCAGTCATGCTTTCTAGAGTCTTAACTTCTGGGAGGGCATTGTTCTCGTCCATTGGCTAAGTTTCATATCCCAGTGGCAGGCACATGGTACAAGTGTGAATGAACAAATGAATGAGTGAATGAATGATCTTCTGGAAGAGACTGCAGGTAATTATCTGGAAGTGAAAAAAAAGTCCTCTTTTAAAGTTTTGATTTCTGAGCAGGCTCAGGGAATCCAATATTAAAAATTGATTGACCTTCTAAGCAGGAGCATAAGTATTTCTATTTTTAAAGGAAACTTTAGAGTACTCCCACTCCAAGAAGTTTTAAATTAGCTGTCATATAATGACGGTGAACAAGAAAGGGTTGCATACCAAGAGAGATGAGACAAACTGGAACAACCTGGGAATAATATGTAATTTGTTTCTTTATACAGGTGAGATATGGTTCTTAAGACTAATAGTCCTTAAATCTGAGTGTACTTTGGTCACCTGGAGGGTGGGTTGAACACAGATTTCAGGCTTTACTCCAGAGTTTCTAATTCAGTAGCTCTGAGGCAGGGCTGGAGGTTTTGCATTCCTAACAAGTTCTAAGGAATATGACTGCTGCTGTTGGTTCAGGCACCCATACTTTGAGAATCATTGCTCTGCCCCTTACCTCTTTTGTAAATTTTTATTGGGAAATGGACTAACTGCTTCCTCTGCTCTTTTCTGCCTGGCCTCCCTCCTACTATTTCCTTTAGAATCTTAATTCCTACCACACCCTGTCCAGCATTTATAGTTGGTAGAATTTTTTGATGACATTCTGACCAGTGTGAGGTGATACCCCATTGTAGTTTTGATTTGCATTTCTCTAATAATTAATGATGTTGAACACCTTTTCATGTGCCTTTTGGTATTTACCTTGCTGAAAACCTGAAATTAACACAACACTGTGTATCAATGTACTCCAATTTGAAAAAAGAAAAGAAGTTTTTACATCCACCCCCGCCTTCTACCACCTGATCACTCAGCAGCCAACAATGAGGCAAGACCCTAGCAAAAAGACTTCAAATCACTGGAGGTTCAGATAATGGCTAGCAATTTTTAGCAAAAAAGTATTATTTTATACAAAAAAGTATGTGACTAGGAAATTGACAAGAAAAATTTCATTGGAAGGACTGATACTGAAGTTGAAGCCCCTATACTTTGGACACCTGAGATGAAGCGCTGACTCATGGGAAAAGACCCTGATATTGGGAAAGGTTGAAGGCAAGAGGAAAAGAGGGCAGCAGACGATGAGGTGGTTAGATAGCATCACTGACTCAGTGGACGTAAGTTTGAGTAAACTCCAGAGGATAGTGAAGGACAGGGAAGCCTGGTGTGCTGCAGTACATGGAGTCACAAAGAACTGGACACAACTTAGCAACTGAACAACAACAAAGGAAAATATATTCAACCTCACTTATAATAAAATAAGTGCAAATTAAATAATATAGTATCAGATTTTGCTTGAGGAATTGGCAATACTTTTAACAATGTTTTTTTCTGGTATAGTAGAAGGTATAGCAAAATAGGAATTTTCAGATATTGCTATATGCTATAAGAAGGTATGAAAGATTTAAAACAATAAAAACCACTCTATATTATGAAGTATCATGTTCAAAGGCCACATATTCAAAAACTCTCCCTCCTATATTTACTTTCTTCTTAATCTAGGTTTCATAGTCCATAATTTGACCAGAATACTTTCCTTCTTAATAAGTTAGATGAAATAATATGGCCTTAGAATGGTGAACTCAAATCATGGGCTTGATGTTGAGAGGCAATCATTGGAGTATTTCTCTTAAAAATGCAAGAGACTAAGACACAAATAAGGAGACAGACTTAAGATTTTTGGGTATATAAATAGGTTATCACAAGTGTGAAATATGTACACGCCTACTCATCAGTAGAATTATTGATTGGCAAATATCAGAAACATTTCACTAATGTCATACCAGATAAGAGGAAAAGCCACTTGAATCAACAAAGTAAGAAAAGCAGAATATTCTTTTCAACTGCAATTCTGCTGCTTTATTGTATAAGTTGTAACATTCTAAGCTAATGAACTGTTGTGAAGTTAAGAATGATTTGACTTAGTCCATTAGTTTTTCTGTTATTTTGTGTTAATAAAAATTCTAAGTACTTGAAAACAATTTATTTTAGTAAGTAGGATAAATTCTCCCTCTCAAGTCCTGTATATATTATTCATTGACTCTAGCAAAACCTTTTTCTTAGGCCAAACCAAAATAGCCCCACACCTTGTTTGAATGATATAATTTCAAATGACTAGAATCTAACTTAATTAATTTTATTACATTGTGTATATTAATAGCTAACTGAACATGAATGATTGACTACCAAATGGTGTGGCTCAAATTTGTTATAGAAAGAAAAATAAATGAAAACATTCCATTTGCTCTGTGTCTCAGTTTTCTTTGTTGTGTAACAAATTGCTTTTAAGATTTAGTGGCTTAAAATAGTGTCCTTTATTTTGTCCTTGATTCTTGAAACAACAGTTTATCTAGGTCTATCTGGATTGTTTGGTCTTGGCTGGATTCATCCATATTACTGTGGTCAGCAGCCAGGTGAATGGGAGGATAATTGTTTAAGCTTCAGCTCCTGTCTGCCCCACATATCTCTTGCCCTCCAGCAGGCCAACCTGGACTTTCTCTTGCAGTGGTAACAGGATTCCAAGAGAAGGTGGAGTGGGTAAAATGGACCGGCTTAGCACTCACATGAAATTGTTTCCTCCACATTCTAATGGCTCATGCAAAATAACGTCATTCCAGATTCCAGAAGGGAAGAATAGATTTTCCTTTCCGATGGGAGCCACTGAAAGGCCATTTGTTTTTTTTTTTGCCATCTGCCACAGACTCATAGGACATTTTGTCTTTAACACAAAAAATATTTCATTAGTTGTCAAAACAATTTCAGATATTTTTTTCACAACATGAAAATATTTGTTGCCATGGTGAATTTTGGTGATAGTAATCATTTGATTTAAAATACAAAATTTAATTTATTTGTATCCAGATTTCTGGATGCTCTGTCCTTTAATGGCTTCTCATCATCTACAGAGAAAAAGCAACCAAATTCCTTAAGAATCTGCAATTTGTGATCTTTCCTTTCCCTGTCTTTAATTTTCTCCCTCACCATCCCTGGACTCCAGCCATTGGGCATGGTTTACTGTTTCATGGACACCTCATGGGCTTTTATGCCCCTGTGTGTATGTAAGTGCAGGAATTAACTCACCTTCTGTGAACGCTTTTTACCTCTTTGGCAGCTTATTTATTCCTCAATTCTTTAAGCATCAGCTTAGCTCTGTGAGCCTTTCTTGATGATCTCCCTTGCCCCTAAGAAAATTTCAGGAGCAGAGCCTCAATGCCCTATTACCTGTTATGAAATTAAAAATATTTGTCTTCAAGTGTGATTCTATCTTTAAAAGATGGACTTCTTGGATAGACAACAAGGTCTTACTGTATAGCAGAGAGAACTATATTTAGTATCCTATGATGAACCATAATGGAAAAGAATATATAAAAAAAGAATGCCTACATATGTACAGCTGAATCAATTTGCTGTGTAGCAGAAGTTAACACAACATTGTAAATCAACTATACTTCAAAAATACTGGCACATTTTACATATTTCTGTTTTCTTGCATGCAACAAACTTTTCTTTCTTTGTTTTTTTTTAGATAAGCTTCTTGAGGGAAAAGAATTTGTCCCAGTCATGTTTGTGAAGGCAGGGCTTAGCTCTGTATTTAGCATATAGTATATGCTCAGATTTTTTAAAATTAGTTAGTGAATGAAAGAGTTTATAAGTGTTGAAATAGTCACTGCATTATTCTCCTTTTAAAAAATAAGGCAAATACTTTAAACTTCTTGACCTTCTCATACAGTCTCATAGCTTCAGACATCAGAGTTGCATAGATGATTCTTAAATCTTTTGTTTGTTTGTTTGCTTTTGTATTTTTATTTCTGTGTTTAGCTCAGCTGTTTTTCTGAGGACCAAGGCTACTTCCAAATGGCCTTTGACATATTGACACCTGCTTATCATGCTGCTTTCTTATATATAATATATTATTATCTGAACTACCCACCTGCCTCAAAGCTTTCCAGGGATCTGCTTTCCTACCTCTGATAACTGCATGGTATTACCTACCATCTTACTAAAAAAACCTAAGGGGTCTTTTTGCATATTTTCATTTGAGCTGAGTGATAGAGATAGCTCAATTCAGGGATCATCACTATTTCACAGTCTACAAAATCCAATCTCAAGGAAACTAACAAGTTTTCCCACAGTCCTGTGGATCACAAATGGTGGAACTGAGACTTAAACTCAGATTTATCTCACCTAAGAGGATTTCATTCTTATTTTGCCTCTAATTTTAGAGTTGGGATAGACTTGACAAGGTTTACCAACTCAGTGGTTTTGAGTTAGAAAAAAAGGAAAATATTTTTATTCCTTATTCTTCCCCATTCTCCACACCCAGTTGGTTTGCAATCGCTCTTGATTTATCTTAGCAACATTTTCTCGTTAATATCTCCCTTTTTCCTTCAGCTTATCCTTCTTCCATTCATCCCTATTCTTTTCATAATTAGTGCAAAAGCTTCCTAATTTGTCTTCCTTGCCTGAAGATCTCCTGGGTTTTAGGGCAGGACAATAACTTTTTATCTTAATATCATCATGTAGGCTAGCTACCCATGCATTTAGTAGGATGCCTGATAGAATTTTTAAGTTAAATTTTGCCACTGTATTTCTTAAAATGAAAAGATTTTTTATAGAAACACTAAATAGCTGTAGAAAATGTAATGGGTAACTACATGGCAATATTTATTCAGCTAATCTAATTCAAGTATAAAACAAAAATTTTACTTTCAGAAATTAGCAGCAGGTGTTGCAATTAAAATATAGACAGCATATTATAAAATGTATTGGTAAAATGGACACAATCCCAGTCATTTAGCTGTGTTCTGCTTACCTAAATCCACCTGCTGTTGAAGCCAGATAAGTATTTATTTGCATTTATGTGCTAACATTTACAGACAGACATTGTTTACAAAATTTTGTGTATTATATCCTAAATATATGGATATTTATTCTTGGCCGTTATGTACATATTTGTGTTTTCTAAGCCAGGAGAGAATATTAGAGAAAGAAGAAATTTGTCTGAGATGGTGAATTAATATTAACTAATGCTTATGAGAATTGATGCTTTTGAACTGTGGTGTTGGAGAAGACTCTTGAGAGTCCCTTGGACTGCAAGGAGATCCAACCAGTTCATCCTAAAGGAGATCAGTCCTGGGGGTTCATTGGAAGGACTGATGCTGAAGCTGAAACTCCAATCCTTTGGCCACCTGATGCAAAGAGCTGACTCAATGGGAAAGACCCTGATGCTGGGAGGCACTGGGGCAGGAGGAGAAGGGGACGATAGAGGATGAGATGGCTGGATGGCATCACCGACTCGATGGACATGAGTTTGGGTGAACTCTGGGAGTTGGTGATGGACAAGGAGGGCTGGCATGCTGCGATTCATGGGGTCTCAAAGAGTCGGACATGGCTGAGCGACTGAACTGAACCGAACTGAATGCTTATGNGAATTGAGGCATACATTTTCTAAAACACTGAATAGCATCTGTAAAGTGAAAATTACCAGTATTGCTGGAAGAACTTCCCCAAGTTCTAACATTGAACATTCCCCTAAATGAGTTGAATGATGTATTGTGTTCATGAATTAGAACACTTAACATAGTAGACATTTATTCTCTCAAAAACTTTTTAAAGGTTTAATGCAATTCTTATCAAAATTCCCACAAACTTTTCATTTACATAGACTAACATTCTGAAATTTATACCAAAATGCTCAGGTCATGGAATAGTTGAACCAATCTTGACAAAGAAGTAGGCTCAAGGAATCATTCTACACTATATTAAGTCTTACCAGGAGAAGGCAATGGTAACCCACTCCAGTGTTCTTGCCTGGAAAATCCCATGGATGGAGGAGCCTGGTGGGCTGCTGTCTATGGGGTCGCACAGAGTTGAACATGACTGAAGTGACTTAGCAGCAGCGGCAGCAAGTCTTACCAAGTATCTATATTGTGATATTATTGAAGAGATAAACACATAAATGATTCAAAATGGAGAACACATGAAAAAGGCCCACATTGATTTACCTGATTTTTGACAAATGTGCAAAAGCAATTCAGTGGAGGGAGGACAGCTGGTTGAAGACATATGGAACAGTCAGATATCCCCTGGCAAAAAACCAATCTTGACTTACATCTCACACCTTATTTAAAAAAAAAACAAAAAACAAATCTCAAAATGCATCCACAACTTAAATATAAAATGTAAGACTATAAAATGTTTAGGAAAAACACATTGATCTAAATATCCAGAGTCCAGGGCTGAGCAGTGATCTTAGACTTGACAAGAAAATCATAATTTAAAAAATAAAAAGCGAATAAGTAAAACCTCATCAAAGTGAAATAAAACATCAAAAAAAGTCTTTTGGAATGTTGGCAGTTTCTACTTTTTGTAATTTATATTATCCAGATCTACCTATGTGTAAAGTTATTAAAACTTATTTTTCTCAATTAAAAGTTCATCTTAATTTTGTTTTTAAAATTTCAAAATAGCACAGCATGCAAAATAGAAAATAATTTGCTACAGCTGTTTATTGGAGAAATTTTTTACAAGCTCTATTATCTGTAGACAGATAAGATTGCTAATTTTCATCATTAACAAATGCTTTAGGTAATGGTTTCTACAGTGATGTGCATAGTCCTTGTATGAAATGTGCTCAAATGTGTATTTGATTATTTAGTTGATCTTAAGAGTCTGATAGATTCTGTGTAACTCTCTCTGGAAAGTCTGCAACCAGCCATATGAAATCTACTTCAAATAGGGTTGTATTTTTAGAAGATGACATACAATCTGTAGCTTTCTAATTAATCTCACTCAGGCTTTCAAGTCATTTAACATCTGACTGAAAGGATGAGAAAATGCATGAGAAACATTTTTTTGAATTTGTAATACTGTGTCTAGTTAGGGGGATACCCAATGGCTCAGTGGTAAAATATTTACCTGCAATGCAGGAGGTGCAGGAGATGTGAGTTCGATCCCTGGGTTGGGAAGATCCCCTGGAAGAGGAAATGGCAACCCACAGCACTGTTCTTACCTGGAAAATTCCAAGGACAGAGCAGCCTGGCAGGCTACAGTCCATGGATTGCAAAGAGTTGGACATGACTGAGCACACACACAGACAGATATAAACAACCACAGAGTGTAATATACTGGCACTCCATGGTGCTTTTGCTTAGTCCTGATTTGGTGCTGGTATTCTGGTCTAAGTTTTTTTTTTTTTAATTTTATATTGGAGTACAGTTGATTAACAATGTTGTGTTAGTTTCAATTGCACAGCAAGTGATTTGGTTATATATATATATATATATATACACACACACACAAGTCTCTATTCTTTTTCATATTTTTTTTCCCGTTTAGGTTATTACAGAATATTTAGCAAAGTTCCCTGTACAATACAGTAGTTCCTCATTGGTTTTCTATTTTAAATATAGCAGTGTGCACATATCAATCCCAAATTCCCAATCTATCCCTCCCTCCTATCCCTTCCTCCTCAGTGATCACAAATTTGTTCTCTGAGTCTATGCATCTATTTTGTAAGTA
The DNA here is from genome assembly GCA_006410615.1 of Neotragus moschatus. Classification (NCBI taxonomy): domain Eukaryota; kingdom Metazoa; phylum Chordata; class Mammalia; order Artiodactyla; family Bovidae; genus Neotragus; species Neotragus moschatus. Next base: position 59,678 of record SJYA01001366.1, on the reverse strand, counting down.
AGTTTATTTGTATTATTTAGATTCTATGTATAAGCGATACCATAGGATATTTGTCTTTCTTTGTCTGACTTACTTCACTTAGTATGGTAATCTCCCGATCCATCCATGTTGCAAATGCTATTATTTTATTCTTTTTAATGACTGAGTAATGTTCCATTGTGTATATGTACCCATCTTCATTATCCATCTGTCTGTTGATGGACATTTAGATTTCCTCCATGTCTTGGCTATGGTAAACCCTGAGGTGGATGTAGCCTTTCAAACCATGTTTTTCCCTGGATATATGCCCAAGAGTAGAATTGCTGGCTAAAAAAAAAAAAAAAAAAAAAAAAAGGTAGCTTTAATTTTAGCTTTCTAAAAACTCCATACTGTTCTCCATAGGGGCTGCACCAAGTTACATTCCCACCAACAGTGTAGGAGGGTTTCCTTTTTTCCACACCCTCTCCAGCCTATTGTTTATAGATTTTTTAATGGCCAATCTGACCAGTGTGAGGTGATACTTCACTGTGGTTTTGATTTGCATTTCTCTAATAATTAGTGATTTTGAGCATCTTTTCATGTACCTCTCGGCCCTCCGTATGTCTTCTTTGAAGAAATGTCTGTTAAGGTCCTCTGTCCAATTTTTGATTGGTTTGATTGCTATTGAGTCACATAAGCTGATTTATAGTCCTATGAAATAATTAATTAATCTAGAAGAGTGTGCAAAACATGGCAGCATAATAGTCTTAAAACAATATAAAAATAGAGTATAAAATGTATTCTTATGTTGTTTTCTTTTTAAAAGAGAATGTCCTTAAAAGCTTCTACACTGATAATAAAAGTCTTTATAAAATTGATGCTGTTTCTCACACTCCATTAAACTACCCCTTTTATCTTTGAAATTGATGGGAAAGCAAAATATTTATACTACATTGACTTCACTTTTTAAATTGCTTTTTGAGAAGGAAAGTAAAAACAAAACAAATATGCTTGAGACTCAAGAAGTGCACAAATATATCTAATTTATTTTTCAAGGATCATTAAATCTTTGCATCTCTGCTGTACTACAACTGGTTAACATTAGGGTGACACTGTAGAACATTGTAGAACATTTTTAATAATTAAAAACATAATTTTGCCCAGATTAAGAAAGAAAAATGTATTTTGCATCATGGATGAAATTCACAGAAAATTGACAGCAAAATTCCCTTACTTGTACAATTTAAGAGCTTATTTTAAGCTTGGAAGCTATGAATATCCTCTCAGTGATAATTAACTCCTTCAAACATCTTAGCATGCACAACTTCTAGAACTGTGAAACACTTCTAATTTTCAAGTCTTTTTAACATGAATATTGATGAAATAATAAATTATAGAAGGCCGATAGAAAGCAACTTACTAGACTCTAAAGAGTCATATGTGGACAACTTGCTGAAATCCTCTATAAGTAATATTTCATTTTTAGGTAAACAACAACAGATTTCTTCTTCCTGTTGTTAATAGTTTTCAATGTGGCCCAATGTGGCCCAAAGATACTCAAGTGTATGATAATTAATGAAAACACAGGTGATAGAATCATATATCAACAAGTTATTTTATTTTTCCATTTTCGGTAGTGTGTGAAATTTAATATAAATATAAGTCACAAAGAACCGAGACAAGTCAAACTGTTTCAGTAAATAAATTTCAGAAATTCCACATTAGAACAGGTACAAATAAATTTGTTAAATTGTTCTGTACAATGCCAGTTTTTAAACATTTTAAAACCAATAAATTTCTTATCTGTGGCAGCTAAGTTTTTTGTCAACATTTTATGATATAGTACCTTTCATCTGTTGACTGTACTTTCCNGAAATTCCACATTAGAACAGGTACAAATAAATTTGTTAAATTGTTCTGTACAATGCCAGTTTTTAAACATTTTAAAACCAATAAATTTCTTATCTGTGGCAGCTAAGTTTTTTGTCAACATTTTATGATATAGTACCTTTCATCTGTTGACTGTACTTTCCTAGTACAAATACATATTTGCAATGTTGGTTCTCTGTGCTATTCCTATAACCATTCTATTAAAATAAATGCATTCTTTATAAAAATTTTCCTGGCTCACTGAAGTCAGAAGATGTGAGTTTTGTGCCCTGCCTTCTCAAGTCATAAGATTAAGTGGGTCTCAGGTTTGTCATTTGCAAAACAAGACTGGTCTAGTTGACATCCAAGCCTCTATTGAACAAATTATTGTGAGTCCCCCTGCTCCATTGTGCGAAGTACTGAGGATAAGAAGATAAAATTAAGGAAGAAAACCCGTTATACTCTACGAATCTTTCTCAGCTTCTAAAATAGTACAATATCATAATATTGTTAATGAATCTCCATTAAGCTGTACCACGATTTCTTTATTAGCCTGTGAAATTAATTAGAAGCATTGCAAAGGATTCATTATTTTTTTTCTACTGTAATGAAAGTGTTTAATGAATGGGCTACTGTTTGTGGAAAGCAGAGATGGAGAGAAATGATTTGCTGCTAGCCCCCCCCCCCCCNTCTCCTTGGAGTCCAAGGGACTCTCAAGAGTCTTCTCCAACACCACAGTTCAAAAGCATCAATTCTTTGGCACTCACACATCCATACATGACCACTGGAAAAACCATAGCCTTGACTAGATGGACCTTTGTTGGCAAAGTAATGTCTCTGCTTTTCAACATGCTATCTAAGTAGGTTATAACTTTTCTTCCAAGGAGTAAGCAATAGGGGATTGTAATAGTGACTGAACAGAGTCTAGGGCAGGTGAAATGACACTATGTTTTGAAAAGCAGTCGGCTTGAAAATACATGGTAAATCCTTGGAAAATATTATAGTCTGTTGGTACTGTAATAGTCAAGGGTCTTTCTTTCCTTCTCTTTTTAGTTCTGTCCTGTTCTGTTTTCTTCAGCTTGGTTTCCCCAGCTCTGGTTTTCTCTGTTTCAATCCACTCCCATGTTAATAACTAGAGTTTAGATATGATTATGTCACATCATTGTTTGAAACAGTTAGTGCTTTTTACANAGGGTCTTTCTTTCCTTCTCTTTTTAGTTCTGTCCTGTTCTGTTTTCTTCAGCTTGGTTTCCCCAGCTCTGGTTTTCTCTGTTTCAATCCACTCCCATGTTAATAACTAGAGTTTAGATATGATTATGTCACATCATTGTTTGAAACAGTTAGTGCTTTTTACAACATGCTGGTGGTTTAGTCACTAAGTTTTGTCTGACTCTTGCAGTCCCACGGACTGTAGCCTGCCAGGCTCCTCTGTCCATTGGATTCTCCAGGCAAGAATACCAGAGTGGGTTGCCATTTCTTTCTCCTCAAGCCTGTTTTCCTAAACTTATTTTCTGAAAGTTCCCTTCCAGGTCTTACACTTCAGTTGCCTTTCACTTTTCTTTTTTTTAATGGAAGTATAGTTGATTTACAATGTTTCAGGTGTATAGCCAAGAGATTCCATTTATATATATGCGTATATATTCTTTTCAGATTCATTGCCATTATAGGTTATTATAAGACATTGATTATTACTATGCTATACTGTAGGTCCCTGTTGTTTATTTTACATATAGTAGTGTGTATCTGTTAATCCCAGATTCCTAATATTAGTTATTACTGGGCTGTTTTGTGAACATTACACTTCCAGCATTGCCTCAGTTTTTGTCTGTTTATGTTCTCTTTTTCCTTTAGCCTGCATCTTGCCCCTTTCCTTCTCAAAAATAATCACCAACTCGAATGCAGTAAAATACTTATATCTTATGATAGTACATTGTACACTGTGAAAGCTGTTGCAATTAATGTCTGACTATACTAGTCAATTTTATGTTTTTTGAGGACAGATCAAGAAGTACCAAGTGCATTGCTAATACTCAAGGCTCAATGACTTGGAGAAATTTTGAAAAAACAATTTAATGAGAAAATGCAACATGATTTACATCTCAGAAGCTCTAGAAAGGAATTCAGAATTTCAGAGGTGTACAGTATTGAATAATGTGTATAGACTGTGTTGCCATGATAACTGGATTCTACAAAACATTTTACCCTTTCCTTCTGTTTTGGAGGAAAAGAAGTTAGATCTTTGCTTTTCAAGGGGTTTAACATTAATTTTATGTATGTATTCACTTAGATAGGCCTCCTTGGTGGCTCAGTGGTAAAACCTGCCTGCCAGTGAGGAGATATGGGTTTGATTCTGGGTCAGGAAGATCCCCTGGAGAAGGGAATGGAAAGCCACTCCAGTATTCTTGCTTGGGAAGTCTCATGGCTAGAGGAATCTGAGGGCTACAGTCCATGGGGTCGCTAAGAGTCAGATGCAACAGTGACTAAGCATGATTCACTTAGATATAATATCAGCAGTAGGTATCTTTTGATTATAGCTCTAAATTGTCTATAAATGCTTTGTCTCATCTGTATTTTCCCACCCCCCAGGAAAGATATAAAACTGAAAAACAAGCACTATTTTTCAATTAGAGGAACCTTTGCAATTGTTTCATATGTTCCTTAAAAAATCCAGATGTCGCTATATTTGTGTCTAACAATTTGTGTTTAACAATGTTACAGATATTTTTTCAAATTATAAGTAAAAAACCCATCTGGATATTGACTGGATAGTACATATTTTCCAAATGCTCGAAGTGATACTCATGAAGAAGTAAAGCAAACCTCAGCTGGTTAAAAAGACCAAGGCTTCCCTGAGAATCATAAGCCTGGAGAACCTAAGGTACATCCAAAACCGACTGCACTTGGTTCCAATACTCCAACCAAGTGATCAGTTAGGCCTGCAAGCAGAAACCATTCATCACACATTCCTGAGATTCGCAGGAACACTTCTGCTTTTTTGAGCAGTTTGCCAAATTTCAGCGTTGCCATGACAACCTCTGTATTCATCCTCAGGTGCTCACTGGCATCACATCTTGCCACTTGATAGGAAGGACGACATAATCCTTCTGGGTAACTACTTAAATTATCACCTTTTAAAATAGTGACAATTACAAAATTTTCACTTCACCGTGTATTAAGGTATCAGGCAGCTCTGGGCAGAAGCAAAGTGATAATTTTTGTAATTATCCATCCACAAAGTAACCTGAGATGCCTTCCAAGTAGAAAGCTATTAAATTCTTAGTGGTGGGTAATAAAAAATAAAAAAAACCTGTTCTCCTTTAATTTCTAGAACTTTACTTTAAATTAGATGTGGCTCACAATTCAAGTGAATATAGAAGGGCAGGGTAGTGGGGGATGCCTTCTGTGACTGACCCTTAGGAAAGAAGAATAGAAAGCTTTCCCAAACTAGAGCCAAGGGATTCGGGTTAAGAGACCTGGAAAGGATGGGAAAACACTACAGGACATTTTCTTCTTCACTTTTAAATGGTAATCACTCTCATGCTTTAATTATCTTCCCCTCACCTCTGCATAGAAAAATTCAGAGATACTAATTTGCAGAGATAAGATGATGCTTTGTTATTTTATTATGATACCAAAAATCCCAAAGACCAGAGGGAAAATATCTAATGTGTTATATTAAAGGAAAAAACCTAGATATTGAATATTATCAAATTATATTAAAGTAATCCTTGTGAGTATATTTTAAATTATAGATTAGTTTATCCTAAAATTTGTATTTACTTCCTTTCACAATATAGATTTCATTAAATTAACTGTTCAAGTCTTCTATTTTACCAGGAAATGTTAGCTTTAGATTATATATGAATATGCACAATGTAATACATTAATTATTGACTAAATAATCTTAAACTAGAGACAATAATGTATGACTCTCACAAGCAATTGATACGCTTGCACATTTTTAACCTATTTCAATAATCCTTATGTTAAAAATAGGTAACAACACAAACAAGGTAGGTAATTTTTGCATAATTAAAGTCAATGGTATTTTTAACATTTCGCAGCAGAATGAGAAAAAAGAAATCCAGAAGCAGGAGGCCCCTATAATCTGCTGATGTTCCAGGAGCTTAGAATATCACCATTTCGGGGTAGAAATGGGTGCCCCAGACAGCAGCGAAATCAAGGTAGTTCTCCAGTAAAACATGCCAGAACGAGCCATCTCTATGTGTGTGTCAATCCTTGCTGTGGCTCTAGGAAATTTTCTTTGGCTCATGGTTTACTGTCCTTTTTACTTGCTGTTATTAAAAGACTTGGCCATTTCATGCACGGCCTTGTTTCCAGTGCTGATGCTCAGTAGGAATCTAACCCTCTCCCCACCCCTCACCTCCCACAGTGGAGCTGCTGCGCTAGGACAGTCCCTGACAGTATTCACTCATTTTCTCATTCCAGTTCATCCTATTAGCCTCCGCGAGAAAATCTGCCAGACAGCCCTCGTCCTCTTCTCCACCATGCCTCAACGTTTGCTCCAAGATATGTTTCTCTCACTTTAATAGGGAAATGACAGCACTGCGCTCAAACCCACTGGGAATCCAACCACTGGACAAATACATTTCCTCTCAGAAATAAGTATGGACCCTAGTGCTGCAGTTCCGCCAGTTAGAAGTTTGACCTTAAGGCAAAAAGTGTCCTGATTGCAATTTCTTATTTTGCAGATCAATAGTTAGAACACAAATCTATTTGAAGTAGAAGTTTCTGCATGAGAGAGAGAATTCTATTCCAAAGGTATCAATAGAAAGTATAAAATCTTAGTATCAAGGAACCAGGGGTTTCTGAGCAGGAGGAATGGCCTAATGCAGTGATAATTTTAAGGAATGTTGGTTTGGCAACGGTAAACAGATCCAAAGGGAGAGGCCTGAGACAATTCCACCAGGGAATCCTGGTTNTATCAATAGAAAGTATAAAATCTTAGTATCAAGGAACCAGGGGTTTCTGAGCAGGAGGAATGGCCTAATGCAGTGATAATTTTAAGGAATGTTGGTTTGGCAACGGTAAACAGATCCAAAGGGAGAGGCCTGAGACAATTCCACCTGGGAATCCTGGTTAGGGATTTCTTTTGTATTGAGAAGTGAATAAATTAGATGCTAAAATATGGTGACATCAATGACCATAAATGCTGAGCTGCCGACAGTAAAGTGTAAAAATGTTAAGTTGAAGAACTGGCTATAACGTGTGCCTGGCTAATGAGTTTTTTTGTTCTTTTTCTTCCTCTTCATCTGTCTCTTCTTCCTTCCAGGCTGCAACCATGTCTGAGCCTGCACATTCAGTTGTGTTTACAATGAAAGATACATTTGAAATGCATATACAGTTATTTGTATGAGTCAAAGATATAATCGCTTTTATTAATGAAAAAAGTAAAAATAAAGAAGATCCAATGTCATGAAAGCTAAACTGGAAATAATTTCAAATTTCATAGAGTGTTTGGGTGGGATCCAAACTGGAAAAGAATCAATAAATAGCCATTTGCTATTCATGTTCTAGCATGGAGACACAATTTACTTGAATGATTTACATTCACTTAATGAGTCCAACTCAAGGAAAAGTGATTAATTCTGTGTGACAATCATTTTCTAAATTACAAGAGAATCAAAAGTATGGGCCATGTAAAATTGTGCTAACTGCTTCTTCTTCCAATATCATTTCCATTGGTAATAAAAGGAAATAATATTTTTAACAGTAAGTTTTTATCAAAAATAAGTCACAACATTTTTTTAAAGTACAGACACCTCGGGTGAGAAATGAAAATTTATCGATTGATAATACAAACTAATCTTGGGTTTTTGAATACATAAAGGAAATAGAGAAACAGCAACAACAACAAAAAAATCCATAAAAACGTACTTTTATCTTACCTTTGAAGAATGGCTTTTGCCCTTGCTTGAGAGTTAATCACTTTTCCCTGATAAAAATATGATAAAAGAGAAAAAGAAGTATGATACTGTTTGTGCAGTCAAACAAGTGGTCAGAAATCAGCACAATAAAATGGAGTGGGTGCAATTCAGGACAGGATAGTTAGGGAGTGAGGGGAAAGACCCAACAAAAGAAGATGAGAAAAATTTGCTTGGTCAAGTGATAGGAAAACATCAGCCTACCAATTTACCACTGTATCACAATTTAAGCATATTTATAATACAGCTATTTATTTTCCTAAGTTTCTTTTTCAGTGATGCATTGCTTTGTTTATTTATTACTTTTTTTTTTAACTAATTCTTGGAATTTCCCCAAGCTCTGTCTTTGAATTTTGAGGGTCTCCAAAGTTTACACTTCTAGTAGGGATTCACTTTTTTGGTTTTTCTTCATTTTTTATCTCTGTCAAAATTTACCCATTCAGTATTTCACTCTATCTCCTAAACATTCCCTATGTCCCATGGTGCCAATAGGCTTTGTGTCTACCTGAAATTATCCCTTAGGATAAGTTTCTAAGACTATATACAAGGAATACACACATTTAGTACCTTCCCGAGAAGTCATTTCAGGCTTGACAATTGACTCCTCTCTAAGGCTGGACATTTAGGATGGCCTGAACAGGTAAATTACAGTGGGATTAGAAAAGTGTTGAAATTTGGCTAGGAAATCTTATGACAGTTGTGTAAAATGAAGGAACTTGGTAACATAAAACAAACTTCACAAATTTACTTAATGTTAACCTTCCATATGGTGCTTCCCTGGTGGCTCAGTGGTAAAGAATCTGGCTCCAATGCAGGAGACATGGGTTTGATCCCTGGGTTGGGAAGATCCCATGGAGAAAATTATAATAAAATTATAATATCTTTAGAAATGCTTAAAATAAACAAATGTATTTAAATTATTTCTAATTCCAAGTCCTATAGTAAGGGAAATAATTGGAGTTGTAGTCTAAGATTTGGGCTTTTGAGCCAGAGTTGGTGTACCAGTTCTGCCACTTACAAACTTTGTGAACCTGAATAAGTTATCAAATTCTGGTACAAAGCAATGTTGATTAAGAAAGGTGGTTATATTCAGAGACCCAAGCAGTCATCTTTCACCGAGTACGTAGTTATTTGTCATATGCTTTAAACAGCTATATTCCTTCCACCAACCGGTTAGAGAATAATAATGAAACAAAGCAGGAAAATTGGAGAGTGAACGGCCTGAATCAGACTTTTAAAATGTCCTTTTTTTGTTCAGAGGGAAAATGAGACTCTCCCAAATTTGAGGATCAAGGAAGACTAAAATTGCCTTCAGGAATTTTTATGCACTGCCTTCACGGAGAAGGCAATGGCACCCTACTCCAGTACTCTCGCCTGGAAAATCCCATGGATGGAGGAGCTTGGTGAGCTGCAGTCCTTGGGGTTGCAAAGAGTCGAACACGACTGAGCGACTTCAGTTTGACTTTCATGCATTGGAGAGGGAAATGGCAACCCACTCCAGTGTTCTTGCCTGGAGAATCCCAGGGACAAGGGAGCCTGGTGGGCTGCCGTCTATAGGGTCGCACAGAGTCGGACACGACTGAGGCGACTTAGCAGCAGCAGCAGCAACAGCAGCCTTCACCTTCCACATCTAACCAGCCATACTTTTAGGAAGGCATAGTGTAGTAAGAAGAAAGATGAACTCCTCAGGTCTGTAGGTGCCCAATATGCCATTGGAGAAGAGTGGAGAAATAATTCCAGAAAGAATGAAGAGACAGAGCCAAAGTAAAAACAACACCCAGTTGTGAATGTGACTGGCTATGGAAGTAAAGTCTGATGTTGTAAAGAACAATATTGCATAGGAACCTGGAATGTTAGGTCCAAGAATCAAGGTAAATTGGAAGTGGACAAACAGGAGATGGCAAGAGTGGACATCTATATTTTAGGAATCAGTGAACTAAAAAGGATTGGAATGGGTGAATTTAACTCAGATGACTATTATGTCTACTACTGTGGGCAAGAATCCCTTAGAAGAAATGGAGTAGCCCTCATACTCAACAAGAGTCCAAAATGCAGTCCTTGGTTGCAGACTCAAAAACGACAGAATGATCTCTGTTCCTTTCCAAGGCAAACCAATATCATGGTAATCCAAGTCTATGCCCTGACCAATATTGCTGAAGAAGCTGAAGTTGAACGGTTCTATGAAGACCTACAAGAACTTCTAAAACTAACACCCCCAAAAGATGTCCTTTTCATTATAGGGGACTGGGATGCTAAAGTAGGAAGTCAAGAAACACTTGTAGTAACAGGCAAATTCAGCCTTGGAGTACAGAATGAAGCAAGGTAAAGGCTAATAGAGTTGTGCCAAGAGAATGCACTGGTCAGAGCAAACACCCTCTTCCAACGACACAAGACACACAGACATCACCAGATGGTCAATAATGAAATTGAATTGATTATATTCTTTGCAGCCAAAGATGGAGAAGAAGCTCTATACAGCCAGCAAAAACAAGATCAGGAGCTGACTGTGGCTCAGACAATGAACTCTTTATTGCCAAATTCAGACTTAAATTGAAGAAAGTAGGGAAAACCACTAGACCATTCAGGTATGACCTAAATCAAATACTTTAAAATTATACAGTGGAAGTGAGAAATAAATTCAAAGGATTAGTTCTGATAGACAGAGTGTCTGAAGAACTATGGACAGAGGTTCATGACATTGTACAGGAAGCAGTGATCAAGATCATCCCCAAGAAAAAGAAATGCAGAAAGGGAAAATGGTTGTTTGAGAAGGCCTTACAAATAGCTGAGAAAAAAAAGAAGCTAAAGAGAAAGGAGAAAAGGAAAGCTATACCCATTTGAATGCAGAGTTCCAAAGAATAGCAAGAAGTGATAAGAAAGCCTTCCTCAGTGATCAGTGCAAAGAAATAGAGGAAAACAATAGAATGAGAATGACTAGAGATCTTAAAAAAAAAAAAAGATACCAAGGGAACATTTCATGCAAAGATGGGCACAATAAAGGACAATAATCATATGGATCTAACAGAAGCAGAAGATATTAAGAGGTGGTGAGAATACACAGAAGAATTATACAAAATAAATCTTCATGACTGAGATAATCACAATGGTGTGATCACTCACCTAGAGCCAGACATCCTGGAATACGAACTCAAGTGGGCCTTAGGAAGAGTCACTATGAAGAAACCTAGTGGAGGTGATGGAATTCCAATAGAACTATTTCAAATCCTAAAAGATGATGCTGTTAAAGTGCTGCACTCAATATGCCAACAAATTTGAAAACTCAGCAGTGGCCACAGGACTGGAAAAGGTCAGGTTTCATTCCAACTCCAAAGAAAGGCAATGCCAAAGAATGCTCAAACTACCATACAATTGTACTCATCTCACAGCAAGGTAGTACTCAACATGTTCCAAGCCAGGCTTCAACAATATGTGGACTATGAACTTCCAGATGTTCAAGCTGGAATTAGAGAAGTCAGAGGAACCAGAGATCAAATTGCCAACATTTGTTGGATCTACTACTGCTTTATTGACACTGCTAAAGCCTTTACTTTGTGGATCACAGCAAATTGTGGAAAATTCTTCAAGAGATGGGAATAACAGACCACCTGATCTGCCTCCTGAGAAATCTGTATGGAGGTCAAGAAACAACAGTTAGAACTGGACATGGAGCAACAGATTGGTCCTAATTGGGAAAGGAGTAAGTCAAGACTGTCTATTGTCACCCTGCTTATTTAACTTTTAGGCAGTACATCATAAAAATGCCAGGCTGAATGAAGCACACTCTGGAATCAAGAATGTCTGGAGAAATATCAAGNGAAACAACAGTTAGAACTGGACATGGAGCAACAGATTGGTCCTAATTGGGAAAGGAGTAAGTCAAGACTGTCTATTGTCACCCTGCTTATTTAACTTTTAGGCAGTACATCATAAAAATGCCAGGCTGAATGAAGCACACTCTGGAATCAAGAATGTCTGGAGAAATATCAAGAACCTCAGATATGCAGATGACACCACCCTTAAGGCAGAAAGTGAAGAAGAACTAAAGAGCCTCTTGATGAAAGTGAAAGAGGAGAGTGAAAAAGATGGCTTAAAACTCAACATCCAGAAAAATAAGATCATGGCTTCCAGTCCCATCACTTCATGGCAAATAGATGGGAAAACAGTGGAAACAGTGAGAGGCTTTATTTTCTTGGGCTCCAAAATCACTGCAGATGGTTACTGCAGCCATGAATTTAAAGATGCTTGCTCCTTGGAAGAAAAGTTATGGCCAACCTAGACAACATATTAAAAAGCAGAGACATTACTTTGCCAACAAAGATCCACCTAGTCCAAGCTATAGTTTTTCCTAGTAGTCATATCTGGATGTGAGAGTTGGATCTTAAAGAAAGCTGAGTGCTGAAGCATTGATGCCTTTGAACTGTGGTGTTGGAGAAGACTCTTGAGAATCCCTTGGACTGCAAGGAGATCCAACCAGTCCATCCGAAAGGAAATAAGTCCTAGATATTCATTGGAAGGACTGATGCTGAAGCTGAAACTCCATTACTTTGGCCACCTGATGCAAAGAACTGACTTATTTGAAAAGACCCTGATGCTGGGAAAGATAGAATGCCAGAGGAGAAAGGGACGACAGAGGATGAGATGGTTGGAAGGCATCACTGATTCAGTGGACATAGGTTTGAGCAAAGTCTGGGCATTGGTGAGAGAAGGGAAGCCTGGAGTCCTGCAGTCCTTGAAGTTGCAAAGAGTGAGACATGACTGAAAGACTGAACTGAGAGTGTAGTAAGATCAAACCAGTCAATCCTAAAGGTAATCAACTCTGAATATTCATTGGAAGGACTGATGCTGAAGCTGAAGCTCCAATACTTTGGCCATCTGATGTGAAGAGCTGACTCACTGAAAAAGACCCTGATGTTTAGACAGATTGAGGTTAGGAAGAGAGGGGGATAACAGAGGATGAGATGGTTGGATGGCTCCCCGACTCAATAGATGTGAGTCTGAGCAAACTCCAAGAGATAGTAAAGGACAGGGAAGTCTGGCATGCTGCAGTCCATGGGGTCACTAAGAGTCAACATGACTAAGTAAATGAACAACAAAATATAGTAAGATGCATAGTGTTAGAGGGCCTCCTGGGTTAGTGGTTTTCATAGAAATAAAGACTTTAAAGCAAAGGACAGAGAAATATTGGGAACTGTACAGCTTTGAAAGTATAGTCTCAGCCTCAACATGCCAATTATTGCAGAAAATGTGCCACGTGCTGTGTGTCTCTTTTTAATCAGAGGTGTTAGAAACTAAGCGCATCTCAAATAAAACTCTTAACAGAAGTGATTTTGTTACTTTGCTAGGGTTCTCTGATTTCCTTTGGTGATCAGTAGTACCATTTGCTTGGACTGGTGGAATTGGTTGTGAAGACTTTGGCACAATGACTTTCCCTGGATTTAGTTGTTTCTATGTTGCAGGGTTATGTTCATTGACTTTGCTGACTTCTCTTTACATAATATGTTAATGTCAAAGCTCAGTTCAGTTCAGCTCAGTCGCTCAGTCGTGTCCGGCTCTTTGCAACTCCATGAACCACAGCACGCCAGGCCTCCCTGTCCATCACCAACTCCCAGAGTCCACACAAACCCATGTCCATTGAATCGGTGATGCCATCCAACCATCTCATTCTCTGTCGTCCCCTTCTCCTCCTGCCCTCAATCTTTCCCAGCATCAGGGTCTTTTCCAATGAGTCAGCTCTTCGCATCAGGTGGCCAAAATATTGGAGTTTCAGCATCAACATCAGTCCTTCCAATGAACACCCAGGACTGACCTCCTTCAGGATGGACTGATTGGATCTCCTTCCAGTCCAAGGGACTCTCAAGAGTCTTCTCCAATAATCTCATTTTATATTTCTACTAAATCACTTAATCTCTACTTTAATATCTACTGAATTTTGTTTTGTATTTAATTTCTTCTTTCTTTGATTCCCAGTTGAGTGATTTTCTTTATAAAATATCAAGGTGAGCCTTGATTCATTTACATAAAAGCATAAAGTTACTCCTAATTAATACATTCAAAGGGTGCATGCATAGATCTCTCACTGTAAACATGGAAAGCAAAGAAAATCTTTGGGAAAGGGTGTGAAGTGGGCAAAGGTTTCCTATGGGGACTTCCTGACCTGTGAATGTTCTCTGTTGCTATGGTAGGAATATGTGTGGGACTTTGCTAGCTTATTTTCAAGAACTAAAATATTTGATCAGTGGAAATTCTTTGAGATTTGACAAAGCATTGATTAATATTGCTGGTTTCCAAGGAGGTCAGGGCTCTGAGGCTCTTGGAATATTTTTCACCTCCTCTCCCATCTTCTTGTTTTCTGTTGTTCTCTTTCATCGTCCATTTTCTCTTCCCCATCTCTACTCCTTCTTCCTCTTCTTTTATCCTCTGTTCCTCCTCTTGCTTCTCAGTGACTCCTTCAAAGGGAAGTTGGATGAGAAAGCTAGTCATCATCTAACCTCTAAATCTTCTTCACATTATAGTTTTATTTTAATGGGTAGTGACAAAGTAAATAATCCCTATTGGCTAAATTTACTTTACTGAAATTAGTTTGAATGTATAAATAAGTACAATATCACTACTGAACTTAATTTAACATTCTAATTAGATGTCACTACTTCCAAACCTAGAATAATTGCCTTGTGATTTCAAGGACTTTAAGTATGTTTACCTAAGGAGACTATGACTAATGCTTCTTATTTTCCTGGAAAAAATTATTCATAGCTGTGATTCAGTAAANAGAATATTAGTGTGGGTTGCCATTTCCTTCTCCAGGGGATCTTCCTGACCCAGGGATCGAATTCTCTTCTTTTACATGTTCTACAATGGTAGGTGGGTTCTTTACCACTAGCGCTACCAAATGATCATATAATTATGACCCTAATTATCTTTACTATTGATTCATAATATTTTGAAATTATCACAGCCTTTAATAATGAAGGTCAAAGGCTTATCTCTATCAAATTCTTTATCTAGATAATTTTAAAATATTATACATATTTTATCCATATTTAAAATTAGAAAAAATGACACCAAAGGCTAAGCAATGATCAGAAAATTTCTGTTGACTATAAAAATACAATGTGGCATTTTCTCTTATATCTTAGAAATGACAGGGAATTCTTTCTTTACATTTGACTTATTTGCTGTCAGATGTGACTGAAGCTACTTAGCACCAAGATATCCTTCAGTAGAGGAATGAATAAATGGTGGTATATTCATACAATGGAATATTTTTCAGCAATAAAAAATTAGCTGTCAAACATGGAGGAAATTTAAATGCATATTACGAAGTGAAAGATGCCAGTCAGAAAAGGCTACAATTCATTCTATATGACTTATGGTAAAGACAAAACTATAGAGAGAGTAAAAAGATCAGTGGTTGACAGGGGTTAGGAAAAAGGATGAGTAGGTGGAGCACGGGAGATTTTCAGAGCAGTGAAACCACTCTGTATAATACTGTAATGATGAATATTTGCCATCATACTTTTGCTAAAGTTCACGGAGTTTTCTTTTCCAACAGTGGAACCTAATGCAAACTATGAACTTAGTTAATAATATATAAATATTGATTCATCAATTATAACAAATGTATCACACCAATGGTAAGATGTTTATAATAGGGAAATAAATGGGGGAGGATATGAGAACTCTACTTTCTGCTTTTGTAAACTTAAAACTACTCCAAAAATAAAGTCTATTAAATTTAAAAAGCTCATCATTAATTTTTGTTGCTATACTGAATAAGTTTTAGTTTCATGATACGAATTAATTGCAGGAACAGAATTGTTATTGGTTTGCCTTAAAAAATCCTAGCTAATATATGGTAATATATATAGTAACCCTACAGTTATATACTTTAAAAAATGGTTGCTCTTCTAATTTTACATAAGTGACAAAGAGCTGCTGATGTGGAAGAGAAGGAATTATTTTGCTGTAGGTGGGTAGCCTACTAGAAGACCTGGTGTTATATAGCTATAGTTTCTTAAAATATTTCATGGTTGATATCATTCAGATAAGCAGCGGAAGCTTCCTTTGCTTAATGATGATTGAAAATGAATCATCTGAAATGATTACAGAAAAGAGGTAAGGACAGAATAAATGATAATTAGCGTTAAAGGTACAGAGACAGTATTTTTTGTAAAGATACATGAAGATAGTTCATGCTAGTTACTAGATAAAAGATGAATAAAGGACACATAAATTTAGTCAAATTAACCAGAATCTTACTGAATAACTTTATCATATAATCATTTCACAGTCTGATTTATTTTAGGCTACCAGACAATAAATAGCAAGAATTTTAAATGTGCTTGGCTAAGGTCTGTCATTTACTTGGGAAAATAGAAAAATCAAATCTTAAATTATATCAGATTTTATGGTAATCATTTGAACTGTAATAAAATTCTAATTGGTTTACCAGTGAATTTTTTAGGGTTTTTATTTTTGATGATCAATTTCAATTTGCTTTCATGTATTTCATTTCTCCCTTTATCATCTGTCTTTTAATATTGTGAAACCTGGTAATAATAGATTCATTTGAATTTTATGAACCCAGTAAATGTCTTTTTATGATGCCTTTTTCATTTTTAGAGAAAAAGGCATTCCCAGCCTCAGAAGGTTATTTCTTTAAGCGTTATATAAAAGCTAGTAAAATTGGTTTAACTGTCCTGACCCTTTCAGCTTTAGTCAGTTTTCCATTTCACTGTCTCAAATAAAATTGTATCTCAAGTTTTTAGTAGCTATCAGAAGTTGAAGTACCAAAGATAAAAACTGAAGTTAAAGAAAACCTCAATATGATATGAAAACAAATCCTATAATTGCAATTATATTATCTATTTGGATATAAAAAAGAATAAAAAAGGTTTTATTTTGTTACTACCCTGAAGTTCACACTGTAACATGCCTAGTCACTAAATATTTCCACATATTTGGCACATTTATAGTAATAGCTAGGAAGTCGGGATGACCAATTGGTCTAAAGGGCTGCATTCAGGCACAGTCTCCCCTGGAGGCATGGGTTCATATCTCACTTCTGACACTTCTAGTTTGGTGCTTCCCTGATAGCTCAGTTGGTAATGTATCTGCCTGCAATGCAGGAGACCTCAGTTCGATTCCTGGGTCAGGAAGATCCACTGGCAAAGGGATAGGCTACCCGCTCCAGAATTCTTGGGCTGCCCTGGCNTCCCCTGGAGGCATGGGTTCATATCTCACTTCTGACACTTCTAGTTTGGTGCTTCCCTGATAGCTCAGTTGGTAATGTATCTGCCTGCAATGCAGGAGACCTCAGTTCGATTCCTGGGTCAGGAAGATCCACTGGCAAAGGGATAGGCTACCCGCTCCAGAATTCTTGGGCTGCCCTGGCGGCTCAGCTGGTAAAGAATCCACCTGCAGTGCAGGAGACCTGGGTTTGATCCCTGGGTTGGGAAGATCCTCTGGAGAAAGGAAAGGCTACCCACTGAAGTATTCTGGCCTGGAGAATTCCATTGACTGTATAGTCCATGAGATCACAAAAAATTGGACACTACTGAGCAACTTTCACTTTCATAGTTTTCATAATAATAGCTAATATCAGCTGTGCACTTAATATGAGATACCACCAAGTTAATTGTATTAACAGAGGAAGATTTTGCCCAATAAGAGAATATTGATGTTTTTAGCACAGAACAAGCACTCAGTACAAATCAGCTATTCTTATTACTCGTTTTAGGGCATTGCTTTGCTTTTAAACTGAGATTTCTTTCTTTCTAAATTGAGATTTAATTTATATGCAATGAAGCACACAAGTACACATTCTGAATGTACAATTCAATGAGTCTTATAAATAATTACATCCATGTAACACAAACATATTACAAGAGAATATTTTGATCTTCCTAGAGAAAGTCTTTCTCACTCCTTTCAGCAGTTCTGAGTAGAGTCAACTTCTATTCAGACTGTTAGTTCAGATAAATTGTGCATATTCCCAAACTTCATAGAATGAAATTATATAGTTTGTATTCTTGTTTCTGGCTTCTTTCTCTCAGGGCATTTCTGAGTCCCTGATGGTCCAGTCCATAAAGAGGCTGCCTGCAATGCAGGAACCACTCACAATGCGAGACCGAGTTCTATCCCTGGGTCAGGAAGATCCCCTGGCGAAGGAAATGACAACCTAATCCACTGGAGTGGGTTGCCATTTCCATCTCCAATGCATGAAAGTGAAAAGTGAAAGTGAAGCCGCTCAGTCATGTCCGACTCTTCATGACCCCATGAACTGCAGCCCACCAGGCTCCTCCATCCGTGGGATTTCCCAGGCAAGAGTACTGCAGTGGGGTGCCATTGCCTTCTCCGCAGTTTTTGGCTACTGTTAGGTGAGTGACTTCACTTTCACTTTTCACTTTCACACATTGGAGAAGGAAATGGCAGCCCACTCCAATGTTCTTGCCTGGAGAATCCCAGGGACTGCGGAGCCTGGTGGGCTGCCATCTGTGGGGTCGCACAGAGTCGGACACGACTGAAGTGACTTAGCAGCAGCAGCAGCAGCAGCAGCAGCAGCTGTTCTTTGGAAGGAATGATGCTAAAGCTGAAACTCCAGTACTTTGGTCACCTCATGAGAAGAGTTGACTCATTGGAAAAGACTCTGATGCTGGGAGGGATTGGGGGCAGGAGGAAAAGGGGACGACAGAGGATGAGATGGCTGGATGGCATCACTGACTTGATGGTCGTAAGTTTGAGTGAACTCCGGGAGTTTGTCATGGACAGGGAGGCCTGGCATGCTGTGATTCATGGGGTCGCAGAGAGTCGGACACGACTGAGCTACTCAACTGAACTGAACTGAATAAAATGAATACAGTTGCACTCAGTGAAATGCAAGGAGACCCTTATAGTTAGATTTTAGAGCTTAGGTGAAGAAGTGGTGAGAGGCAATCCTGGCAAAGCTAGAGTGGTGTCAATCATGAAAAACTTTATTTTGCTAAAGGAGTTTGGTTTTAATCCTCAAAGGAATGGGGGACCATTTGAGAAAATAATATTTCAGATAATCATTTCGGACTTACTGCTCAGGTAAAAATGAGTAGAAATCATGGTTTTCTATAAGCTCTACTTTCAAAGGAGGAAAAAGATATTGCTCAGAATGAAAATACGTCCAATATTTTCTCTTAGTTAAAGCATAGGATATAGATGTGTTTTAGGGGGAAGGGATTTGGTTTGGGCCCTCATGGGAGGGAAATAAGCACCCATGCATATAGAGATCAGTACTCAGCCATAGACTTGAGAGGATTACCCTGCAGACTTCTGGAATGCTCCCTCCGAGCTGCCTCTTCCTCTCCAGTAGGTTGACACGCAAATTCTAGTACCTCAGCGACCTTAGATTTGTATCTCCAATCATCTCTTTCTCATCAACCTATGGAGACTGTCAACTTCAGTTTGAGTTTCTCTTCCTTGTACTGCACTTCAGAAACTGACTCCAGGCAATAAGCTAGAGTCACCATGAAACAAACCTCTTTTGGTTCCTTGCTCTCAAGAATTACAGTCCTGCACTGCCAGTTGTCCAACTTATGAGATCAGTAAATATAAATATATAAAAAATATAGTTTTCTATGTGCTTACAGCAAAAGTATAATTTTCACAGCCCTTCAACCTTATGGAAGTAAAAATTCTATTTTTGTTGCTAGTACTAGGTTGACTAATATGTCTATTTCACACTGCAGTGCAAGCCATTTATCATTTATTTGTTTTTTTGCCCTTGCTCAGTAACGCAGGAAAATACAGCTCTGGATGGACTTTGTTCTCAGGGTCTAGAGGAGGCAGTGCTAGACTGAAGAACTCAGGGAAGCCTGGAACATACTTACCGCCTAATTCTTCTTCATTTTAGACACTGCTCAAGTCTGGGCAGGTCTGTCTTCTGAAAGTCTTCAGTGTCTTTGCCCAGTGTGTACCAGAGACAAATTATTGAAGAAAATAAGAAATTTTTTTCTGACTTAGTAATTTATTACACCAGAATTGTTCAGTTCAGTCGCTCAGTCATGTCTGACTCTTTGCGACCCCATGGACTGCAGCACACCAGGCCTCCCTGTCCATCACAAACAACTGGAGTTACTCAAACTTATGTCCATTGAGTCAATGATGCCATACAACCATCTCATCCTCTGTCCTCCTCTTCTACTCCTGCCTTCAATCTTTGCCAGCAACAGGGCCTTTTCAAATGAGTCAGATCTTCACATCAGGTGGCCAAAGTATTGGAGTTTAAGCTTCAGTGTTTCCAATGAATATTCAAGACTGAGTTGCTTTATGATGGACTGGTTTCATCTCCTTGCTTTCCAAAGGACTCTCAAGAGTCTTCTCCAACACCACAGTTCAAAAGCATCAATTTTTTGGCACTCAGCTTNTGGAACCATGCTAAGATTTGAACCAAAGCTGTCCAAATCCAAAGTCTTAGAAAGTGAAGAGCATATTTTTACTGGGAACAACATCAATTATACAAATTCAATTAACTAATTTTGCATCTCTTCCCTTACAATGTGATTTTCTGATCTTTAATGGTAATTCCTATTTGCTGAATTCATATCTGTGATATTTGACTTAGTTTCAGCTGTGTTTGACTTTAGATTGCTCTTTCACTAAAATCTGCAATGAAGAAAAGCATTACTGAATAATAACATTTCAATCTATAGTGGCTGAATTGTGATTAATTTGCTTTATCAAATGTTGATATTTGCCCTCTTAGATATCTAAAGTCTTTGTTGTTTAGTTGTTTAGTTGCTAAGTGGTATCCAGCTCTTTTGGGACCCCATGGACTATAGGTCACCAGGCTCCTTTGTCCTTGGGATTTTGTCCATGGGATTTTCCAGGCAAGAATACCAGAATGGGTTGCCATTTCCTTCTCCAGGGGATCTGCCAGACCCAGGATTGAACCCATGTCTCTTACATCTGTCTCCTGCATTGGGAGGCAGCTTCTTTACCAATGAGCCACCTGGGAAGCCGTATCTAAAGTCTTACAAAATAGTGAATTTTGCAAGTTTCTAGGATTGCCTTCGAAGCAGATTTCAAGTCCTATCATGTTTTTCTTAAATTGTTTTCGTATTTATACTGAATATGGCTGAACATTTATACCGAACTTATTTTCTTCAATACTTTGTCCCTGGTACCCACTGGGCAAAATAGTGAAGATTTTCATAAGATGAACATGCCCACTGATCGTATTTATACTTCATTTATTTTGAGCTTCATAAATGAAACAAATATATATTTCTGGAAAGCAATAATAACATCAATCACACATCCTCCTCAATGTGGTTTCAGGTCTACTTTTTATACAGCATTTTCCAATTATCACATTATTCTTAAAACAAGCTGATGAAGTACAAAGAGATGGTATTTTTCCTCCTACATATAAATACTGAAACTGATATGCAGAGATGGATAAGCATTGGTCCCAGGAAGCAGAATATGTATGGGAAGGAAGACTGAGTCAATAACTTAGATCTCCTGATGTTATGCCTACCAGTCTTTCAGTTTTCACTGTCAGTTTTGACAGAGAATTTTCTGCACATGACTGTATTCTCAGAAGCACTGGCCAGTCCCCCCATGCTGTTTCCTCCCCCAACCATGAACTATAGCAGTAGAGAGCAGGCTCACTGGCCTTTATATTCTGCAAAGAAAGTGAATTTAACCTAATCCAAAAATAAGTATGTTGTACTGTCAAAGCATTTAAAAAATCAGTATTCAAAATACTCTATGACTTTATTATAATGGTTCTCAGAGTCATGTTTTATCTTCATGGAAAATGCCAAAGAAACTTCATCCAGATTGAAATGAGAAAATAATGTTAAGCTGAAAGAGGCAAAATAAAATAATATTTTCTTTTTATGTCTCAAATTAGGATTTATCCAACCAATAACATTTTAACATTTCAGTCTTCATGTGCATTTAGCAATACACTGAGCAGTGCACTCTTACTTTAGGGATTCTTATGAATCCTATGAAATAAGTGAGTTTGCTGGTAACTGCACAGCAGCCAGCAGTTCATCATTTTTACTAGTTAAATCTAACAAAGTGACAATATCAGGAAAAAGATCAGACCTATGAAAATTGCAATAAGAATTAAAACGGCTAATTTTCTTAGAACACAGCATATGTGTTTTGTTTTGAAGTGCATATAATTAGAGGGTCTTTAATGAAGAGAAAAATGTAGTTTATGTTGATCTCTTTCCTTTGAATGATCCCTTGTTTCCTCCTTTGAAATCTAACAGTACTTTGTGCAATTTTGAGATACTTGTAACAAATTACACTCTCTCCAGTAATTTATAGGTATTTCTAGACTCTCCCTAAATATAAGAACTTTTCTCCAGGTTGGGCACATGCTGGATAGTCCTTTTTTTTTCCCTATAAAACCTTAGTTAGTGTCTGGTTAAAAACATTTGAATATGAACACATTATTCAAAATCATACTTAATAAAATCTTTATCTAAATTCCTCCCTCTAGAACGTTGCCTTCTTAGGATTCTCTGGAAAGAGGGAGAAATTGGCCAGCACAATAAGTATAAATGTTACAGGATTACAGGATAGAATCTACAGTTAAGTCTAACATCTGTCTGCAGAGAGGAGGCAGCTTGCCAACTAGTTTTCCTTGCTTTTCTGAAATATGGTTTTTTGCTTTCTAAGGTTTAGATATTGTTAGTCAAGTTTTTATTTTATAAAAAATTTTCTGGGAGCATAGTTGATTTACAATATTGTGCTGCTTTCAGATATACAGCAAAATAAAAGATTTGTATTTTAAATCTTCCTTGCGTGTGTATACTCAGTTGCTCAGTTGTGTCTGACTCTTGAGACCCCATGGACTGTAACCTGCCAGGTTCCTGTGTCCGTGGGATTTCTCAGGCAAGAATACTGGAGTGAGTTGCCACTTCTTCCTCGAGGGAATCTTCTCCACCCAGGGATCGAACCCAGGTCTACTGCATTGCAGGCAGATTCTTTACCATTAAACCACCCTATCAGAGTCTTAAATCTTTATAGCTTTTCAGATATGTTTTATGGACCCACATTAGAAATTAACCTGAGCTGTGTGAAGAAGTGAAGTGGGATAAGGATTCAGAATGCTTTCTATTGTCCCAGAGAACTATAGAAATGAAGAGAGTTCTCCGTGAAGACAGGCACGGCTGTATAATGAAAAGTACAAGGTCTATAGCAGATAATATTCTAACAGACATAATTTCTTTGAAATCCTAATATTTTATCAATAAAGAATTTTGGGGGTATATCAAGGACATTGTTTATCTTAAAAATCTTTGCACAATGTAATTATACTCATTAATCGTTCACCTGCTGATACTTAAAGACATGTTTACATGCTAAAATAAACAGGCTTTGAAAGTGAAGCACCAGCGAAACAAACGTTTGTTGAAAGGGAGAATTAGAAAGACCAAGTTCACTTCTTTTGAGATTTTACTGTAGGTCTGCTCTGGATAAGGCTGAGCGTTTCATTTACCACTGGCTTCCCTTTTTGAGCCTTTATTCTCAGTTTTT
The DNA here is from genome assembly GCA_006410615.1 of Neotragus moschatus. Lineage (NCBI taxonomy): Eukaryota > Metazoa > Chordata > Mammalia > Artiodactyla > Bovidae > Neotragus > Neotragus moschatus. The sequence goes on along the minus strand of SJYA01001366.1, from coordinate 36,375 downwards.
GAGAAGAAAGCGTATGTTATAATGACACTAAAGCTGCTGTTCTTCTCCTGGGAGCTGTGTTAACAATAGCACATTCCTTTAGCAATCACGGTGAGTGGCAAGTCAAGGACGCTTTCCAGGTTCATGCCTTCTGGAAATGTTTTCTGGCATTCTTCTAGCGTCAGGTTAATCTGAAGCCTCTGTTAACACATTGTGTTGTTATTAGTATATTATAACTGCCTCATGGATATAAAGAGATAATATCAAGAGATGAATATGTATTCTAAAATTACAGGCAAAAAAAACTAAGGTTGACATTTTATTATAGTAGAATCTATTGAATCAAATTTACACTTGTCAAAAGATGGTAAATGGTCTTTGAAAAACATGGCAAAGAAGCTTTCCAACTATAACAGAAGTCAGCTGGTGGCTGAAAGGTCAGGAATGTCAGCCAAGGTCAAAAGAATTGTGAGAATTACATTTTATCTTTTGCTTTTCATATGAACAGTGACTTACCTATCAGGTACTCAGAAGGAAGCTATATTTTGTATGGGTCTTAGTTTAGTTGATGCTATCTGTGAGTTGATATCAATTTCTTTGTTTGCTGAAATTGACTGGACAAAACATCTCTCTGCTTAATGCTGCAAAATGCCACCTTAGTCTCTTTTATATTTATGAATACTTAATTTCGGAGAAGGCAATGGCAACCCACTCCAGTACTCTTGCCTGGAAAATCCCATGGGCGGAGGAACCTGGTAGGCTGTAGTCCATGGGGTCGCTAAGAGTCGGACACGACTGAGCGACTTCCCTTTCACTTTTCACTTTCATGCACTGGAGAAGGAAATGGCAACCCACTCCAGTGTTCTTGCCTGGAGAATTCCAGGGACAGGGGAGCCTGGTGGGCTGCCGTCTATGGGGTCACACAGAGTCGGACACTACTGAAGCGACTTAGCAGCAGCAGCAGCATACTTAATTTTGATTGAGTTCATGAATAAAGAAATAGAAAATTGTAATTATTTTGGCTTTTTAAAAAAGTTTTTAAATGAAGGTTTTAACATTCATAAAATTCTCTGAGGGTTCCTATATCAATCATTGTCACAGCAGGAAAGAGATGACATACACAAATTGGAATAATTTAAGGAAATTTAAATAGGGGACTATTTGTAAGGAAATCATGGTGAATAATACAATACTCTTAAGCTTGTACCACACACAGAAAAGGAACCCCCAAGGCCTGAAGTGGCAAGCAACTGGAAGAAGAGGCACAGAGGCTGGTATACAGAGGACTGTTTGACAGTAACTGTGATCTTCAGTTGAGCGATGATGTCATCCCACCGGGAGCTCCTCCCCTCGTCTGAAGGTGAGAGACAGAGGACAGGTACCCTGACCCATTCTCATTTTACTTTCTGTTTTCCTATTCAGATGCTAACTGGTGGGACCCACACTTCATATCTGTTGAACTAGGTGGACTGAGTTGAGTTTAGGATTAAAGAATGAACAGATTTAACAGGAAAGAGTATCTATGAGACATGCAATTTTCAAAATCAACTAGGCAGTTGGATATATGATTAGATTCTGGAAACCATGAAAAACGTATAGACTGAGCAGATAGATTAGAGAATTAAATCTCCCCAAATGATTTAGACTTTATTTATTTATGCATTTTGGTGTCAGGCATATTTTATACATTAGGGAAAAAAGAGCTCTGAAGTAAAAACCTTTAGGGATACCTAGATTGAACATTTTTTTTTTTTTTTCTAATTTTAGGTGGAAAGGAGTTACCAAAAAACAGTGTGGAGAAAAATAGCCTCATCAGTATTTTCAGATGTCAAAGGTTGATAAAGTAAGATGAGGCTATTGAACTACTCATCAAATTTGGTGACTAGGTGCCCTTGGTGAACTTTACTAGAGATATATTAGTGCAGAACTGTGGTAGAAGTTCCATAGTGCATTGAAAAGTGACTATGGGAAGGTGTAGTCATAAAAGTAGACTATCGTATAGTCATAATTGTAGACTGTTCTTTTCAGTGGCCTTACATTGAACTAAGAAGAGGATCACACAGTGGAGAAGCCTGGGTGCTATGCATAAAAAAGAGAGATAAGGCTCCTGTAAAGGGGATGAAGTGGCAAACACAGGAAAAGAGCTATCAGTGAGGCATATTTTCATACAAGAAAGCAGAAGATCAGGTAATGAGTTCAGGAGGAGGAATGAACCTTGCAAAGGAGAAATAAGAGAGAAGAGATTGAAGTTTAGATACATTTACAGGTAGTGATATTGAGAAAATTAACTTCTGATAGTCTAATTGTTCTCTGGCAGTTTTTGGAGATGTAATATGGCTGAAATTGTATTATAGGAATGAGAGGAGTTGACCAATTGTATAGAAAAGGGTTTCTGGGGATTTCTGAGAAGTTGTTATGGGCTGAATTGTGTTCAATGAAAATATTGCTGAAGTCTCAACCACAAGTATCAATGTGATTGATTTTGGAGATGGGATCTTTATAGAGGTGGTTCAGTTCAAATGAGGTCATTAGGGTGGGTTCTAATATGCCTTCTAAATGCTCTATTGCTTTTTTGCTCAAGTGAAGTTGCTCAGTCTTGTCTGACTCTTTGCAACCCCATGAACTGTGGCCTGCCAGGCTCCTCTGTCCATAGGATTTTCCAAGCAAGAATACTGGAGTGGGTTGCCCTTTCCTTCTCTAGGGGATCTTCCTGACTCAGGGATCAAACCTGGGTCTCCTGCACTGCAGACAGACTCTTTACCATCTGAGCCACCAGGGAAGACTATTGCTTTTTTAGTTGTAGAATTTTCAAAATGTAATAATGTCTCATCTTCTGTGGATGGCAGGGTAGCTAAAAAATAGCTGCAAATATTTTGCTACTCTTTCCATTGAGAGGTCAAATCCAATTTTCTTTCCCTTGTATTTGGACTGGTCTCAGTTACTTAAATCTGCCATAAAATGCAACAAAACAAACTCTCCAAAACTTTTGAGGCAGAGTGATAAGCAGCTTTGTAGCTTCTGTCCAGGACTCTTGAGGTACTCAACTCTCTGAATCTAGTTACCATGTTCTTAGAAACTGGAGGAAATTGTGAGGAGACGTTCGTGTGAAAAGGAACCCAGGTTCCCAGACAATAGATCTCAATTGAATTCACAGTCCACAACCAACCTCAACTTGCTACCAAGTGAGTAAATCTCCAGCCCTTATTGTTACTATATGAAGCAGAGGTGAGTTGTTCCTGCCATTTCCTGCTTGAATTGAAGACAGATGAACAAAATAAATGATAGTTGTTTTTCTAAATCACAAAGTGTTGAGTTGGTTTCTGTTTTTGTTTGTTTTGCAGCAGTGGGTAATTGGAACAGAGAGAATGTCTTCTTATGCCCCACAGCACAGGACTGCTAAATACTTCATCAATATGGCAGGTATCTGAATGTTTTGAGAGTCTATTCCCTATTCTTTTGTTCACATGTGACTTATCATCATGTATAGAATACCTAATAGGTTCTGCTTACATCTCTAAATAATACGATGTCATCAGTTAGATAGCATCACCAGCTCAATGGACATGAATTTGAGCAAACTCCGGATCACAGTGAAGAAGAGGGAAGCCTGGCTTGTTGCAGTCCATGGGGTCGCAGAGAGTTAGACACAACTGAGTGACTGAATAACCACAACAACTTCAGCATAATGGACCAGTGTGATGTTATAAAGAATGTCACATGGTCTGGTAAGGGAAACACAGTACCTTTTGTAAAAGGAAAGAGAATATTAACTAAAACATGTAGGACTTCGCTAATATTCTGGAAGCAAGCAGGAGAACATGTCTTGGAACAGATTTGGGGGATATGGAAATAGGGAAGACAAGGTATAAAAGTGGATACAAGAAAATGTTGTACTATAAAGCTGCTCTCTCATACCTCATAACTTAATATCCTGTCATTGATACCCGGAGCTGGTCCTAATACAGTTGTTGGGATCATTTCCTGAAGCTTGGGTAAAACAATGGACTATGACAGTGATGTAAAGATGCTGAAATATAAAATCATACATAGCAAAATGAATTACTTACAAATAAGCTAAAATAAGACATAAACAAATAAATCATCATTAATGGACAATTTTTGAAACTCATGGGGTTGGATGTGTGGACATTTAATTTCCTCCTTTTTTTGGAAATTATTTTCTGTATCTTTTAGTAGTGATCTTTTTATCTGCCATATGAGAATAAGTTCTTATTCCACTGCAATTTTCAAAAGAGATGATCCCTTTGATTTTGCAGGCTATTTCCCTCAGTATCAGTTTCATTTCACAAAGCAGTGAAGAAAATGTGTCAATATTCTGTAGGCTTTAAATTTGTTCATGAGAAAGCAATGTGTATTTCAGTGTGGTCATAGTTTTGTCTCATTTCCTATCATATTTGCATTTGGATTCAAAAATACTAAAATTATTCTGAATTAAAATTATTTAGTCAGTGATAACTAGATTCTCTTTTCATGTATTACTCCTACAGATTAAAAATATGCATTAAGTTTAAAGAAACATAAGTGGAAACTAGAAGAGGAAAATAAACGGAGGAACAAAAGCATAGAAAATATCCTGAAATTGTCTTTATCTAGTTAAACATTGCTAGTATTCATTCATTCATTCATACAGTCATACACTTTTCTTTAGTAAATTCTCACTAGGTGTACCAGATACAGCACATTGGTACATGAACAATATCTAAATGTTCCTTGCTTTCATAAAGCTACTGTCTAAGTGCAAAGAGAGCAAGAGCCTTCTAAACAGCCTTCTTACGTCTTATGTTCTTGCCTTCCAATAGCTCCTCGGTCTTCTCACAACATCCTAAATGAGTGCTCCTTTGAAGACACAAGTCAGTCCTCTGTTCAGAATCTTCCAATCGATTTCTATCTCACAGAAAAATTCTTTTTGATTATTTCTTGCAGAGTAACAAACCACCCCCAAATGTACTGGCTTAAAATAGCAGTGACCTGCCACCTGAGAAACCTGTATGCAGGTCAGGAAGCAACAGTTAGAACTGGACATGGAGCAACAGGCTGGTTCCAAATAGGAAAAGGAGTACGTCAAGGCTGTATATTGTCACCCTGCTTATTTAACTTATATGCAGAGTACATCATGAGAAATGCTGGGCTGGAGGAAGCACAAGCTGGAATCAAGATTGCCGGGAGAAATATCAGGAACCTCAGATATGGAGATGACTGTACCCTTATGGCAGAAAGTGAAGAGGAACTAAAAAGTGTCTTGATGAAAGTGAAACAGGAGCGTGAAAAATTTGGCTTAAAGCTCAGCATTCAGAAAATGAAGATCATGGNCCTGCTTATTTAACTTATATGCAGAGTACATCATGAGAAATGCTGGGCTGGAGGAAGCACATACTGGAATCAAGATTGCCGGGAGAAATATCAGGAACCTCAGATATGGAGATGACTGTGCCCTTATGGCAGAAAGTGAAGAGGAACTAAAAAGTGTCTTGATGAAAGTGAAACAGGAGCGTGAAAAATTTGGCTTAAAGCTCAGCATTCAGAAAATGAAGATCATGGCATACAGTCCATCACTTCATGGTAAATAGATGGGGAAACAGTGGAAACAGTGGCTGACTTTATTTTGGGGGCTCCAAAGTCACTGAAGATGGGGATTGCAGCCATGAAATTAGAAGACACTTGCTCCTTGGAAGGAAAGTTATGACCAACTTAGACAGCATATTGAAAAGCAGAGATATTACTTTGCCGACTAAGGTCCATCTAGTCAAGGCTATGGTTTTTCCAGTGGTCATGTATGGATGTGAGAGTTGGACTATAAAGAAAGCTGAGTGCCGAAGAATTGATGCTTTTGAACTGTGGTGTTGGAGAAGACTCTTGAGAGTCCCTTGGACCACAAGGAGGTCCATCCAGTCTATCCTAAAGGAAATCAGTCCTGGATGTTCATTGGAAGGACTGATGTTGAGGCTGAAACTCCAATACTTTGGCCAACTGATGCGAAGAGCTGACTCATTGGAAAAGACCCTGATGCTGGGAAAGATTGAGGGCAGGAGGAGAAGGGGACGACAGAGGATGAGATGTTTGAATGGCATCGGTGACTCAATGGACATGGGTTTGGGTGGACCCCAGGAGTTGGTGATGGACAGGGAGGCCTGAAGTGCTGCTGTTCATGGTATTGCAATGAGTCGGACATGACTGAGCGACTGAACTGAACTGATCTCTTACATTTGGGATTAACTGGGGTCAGAAGGCTAATTCTCAAGGTCTTTCATGTGGTTGCAGTCAAAAGCAGAAGGGCTAGATTAATATAAGTCTTCATGAAACTGGACACCCAGGGTAATTTCTTTAGTTACAGGCATTAGCTATAAATGGCTGGAGCAGCTATAGGCTGGCCAGGGTCTCTCTGAATACGCAGCTTCCCCATTGGTTAGCTTTGGCTTCCTTAGAATATGGAAATCTCAAGGTCAACTTGCTATCCTGGTTAACTTTCAGAACACTGAGCATTCCAAGATACACAAATAGAAGCAATGATTATGTAGTGAATGCCATGCTATTAGTTACACAGGGTACTGAGCAGCACCCTGTGGGACTGTGAGGCCCAAAAGCCTTTTTGTGTCTGTCATTTTTGATGACAGGAAATAGGCTTCATTCAGCCTCTATGACCTTCCATGAGTTCCAATAAGTGGGTTCAATCATTGCTAATTAGGGAAGGGAGGGGAAGCTTGAGACAAAGGAGGAACTCTAAAAAGAAACAATAGTGCAGCCTTGGGGCAAATACCTGGTTTTCCTTAAGGAATATATGTAAGAGTATCTTTGACCTGTTCTTCAGCTACTCAAATCCCCACCATGTGGGAGAAGTTATGGCGTGTTGCTGACAGGCATGTAGACCACAGATTGGTTAAAAAGGTTGATGATGCTTACTCCCAACCAATCAGAAGAATGTCCATAAACTGATCATGCCATCTTTGAACCATGTCTATAAAATTTACTATCCCCTCCAGGTGGGGACACACAGTTTTGAGGGCATTAGCCCGTTGTGGCCCCTTTTGCCTGGCAAAGCAATAAAGTTATTCTTTCTGAAAGTGTTACTCACTTAGTCATGTCCGACTCTTTGAGAGCACATGAGCCATAGCCCACCAGGCTCCTCTGTCCATGGACTTCTCCAGGCAAGAGTATTGGAGTGGGTAGCCATTCCCTTCTCCAGGGGATCTTCCTGACCCAGAGACTGAAGATAGTTCTCCCGCATTGCTTGGCAGATTCTTTACTGTCTGAGCCACCAAGGAAGCCCTACTTCAGCCAAAACTCTGTCTTTGAAATTTAACTCAGTGTCAGGGTACAGAGGGCTTCCCAGGTGGTGCCACTGGTAAAGAACTCACCTACCAATGCAGGAGACATGGGTTTGATTCCTGAGTCGGGATTCAGGTTCAGGTTGGAGGGGGGCTTTACAAAGTGAAATTCCTGAGAATCCTGGTTCCCTTTGGAGACTAATTCTCACAAGCTCAAAGCCCTTAAAATTACCTTTAAAAGTAATAAGGAAGTGAGGCCTTAAAATATCTGGCCTCACTTCCTTATTACTTCAATGTATAATTTTTCATCACTTGCTCATTTTATTCAGCTTTCTTAGCCTACTCAATGTTCATTGAAAATGCCACCTTGACAATCATCTCAAGAAACTTTACACTCTTTCCAGAACACTCTTTCCTAGATGTTCACATGACTTTTTCCATCACTTTCATATTTACGATGAAAAGTCACCTTCTTGGTGAGATGCTTTCTGACTACCCTACTTTAAATAGCTACCAATTCTGTCAAAATATGTTCCTCCTGTAGCATTTCTATTTTCATCTTTTGCTTCTTTTCCATGTAAGTAACACCTGACATACTGTATATTTTTAAATATATATACATTAAAAAAATTATCTCATGTTTATTAAATGGAACCAATAATTCTACATCTAGAAATTACTTAAATTACAAGAAAAAAATTGCTATATGCCAACCCAGTGTTTTATTAAAAAAATTAATTAATTTTATTTATTTTTAAGAAGAGCAACATACAAAATAGCCATAGACCATGAATGTTCAGTCAAATGAATGTCCTGAAGTGAACAAACCAATAAAACCTGCACCCAAAACAAATGAATATTGCTGCAACCTAAGAATTTCTTCATTACCCACTTCTAATCACTGCTATCCCATCCAGTGGTAACCACTGTCTTGATTTATAATAATACAGATTTGTTTTGTCTACTTTTGAACTCTCTATTTGGAATAAGACAGCATTTATTCTTTATATTTATAAAATGTAACATGTCAACTTTATCATTAAAAAAAAAGATAATGGTATTAGCAACTTTTCTTATTAAAAGTTTGCCTGAGAAGTTGTAGGGTGAAATAAAGCAACTGTTAGGATATGTACATTGAAAGTGGGTTTTTAAAAATGTGAAATACTTTTTATGTGAAATACTATATATGTTTATTTGTATGTTTTATACGATAAATACAAAAGGAAAGATGAGGTAGAAAGCAAGAGTTAAAAATAAGAGAAGAGAGCAGGGACAATCACTAGCTTATGTTTTCTGAAGAGGCTGAAATCCAGAGCACAGATGAAGTGCTTGCTTTTAGGTCAGATCTGTACTTTGTGAAGGTTAAAAGGCAGGAGCAACTCCATGCAGATGCAATGTCTAGGGGTGGAATAATGAAGAATCTCATCTGATGGTTCCAGTGTTCTGTACAAAGGAGAAGGCCTGAGCCAATGCTAAGTGTCAAGTGGTGAATTGTTCAGTGGTGAGAGAAGGGATTAACCAGGGAGATGCACTGGGCTCTATGACAGCTCCATTCAGGGGCTGGTGAGTGTGTACTAAGTGTGGTCCCTGTTTGATGCCTTGTTATGTGATTTATTCTTGTGGTATAAACAATAAATAGAGACAAGAGAAATAGAGGGCTCATTCAGAATGGTTGTTCATTGCTTTGGCTTGCTTATTTTTATATGCCTATATTTTGTTTTAAGCTAGGTTAGGAATGAGAGGAACAAATTAGGAGACTGGAAGAGTGGACAACTATATCTACTGGACTGGAAGTTCCTGAGATTTTCTTAAAAGTATGGGAGGCATTAAAAATATCTAGGAAAACATTTTAGATTGTGTTTCAAAGAACACAGAAAAGATCAGTTGATTGCATTCTAAAATAGGTGTTCTCTGTTATTGGCTTACAGCATCTTGTTCTTTCCCTTCATAGTATGTAGCATTTATTACCATGTTTATTTGTCTGTGTTTATTTCCTTAATGTTTGTGTCTTCTGGTATGACAAACTTGTAACTGTACGTATTTGTTTAGTTGAGCTCTACTGAAGCACAATAATATTTATTGTGTTGAATGTATGGAATTTATGTAAAAATTTTCTTCGGAATATTAGCATGAGAGTCTTTCATGTATAGCATCTCTTCTTGCCTCCTAAACTGGTTTCAAATCAGTGATAAACAAAGACAGTAGGTTTTGAAGCTTAAATGGTATCATGTCTTGGTGTTTCGTTTCTCATTTGTAGACTACGCATCAAGAAGAAAAGATTGCCATCCAGAATAATAAAAAGTGAAGTCACTTCTCCATTTCAGTAAAGCAAGGAATGTAACTCAGGGGAAACTGTTTATGAAAGGTTAGGCGCTATCTAGTTTTAGTGAAATAAATTGAGAAAAGAAGGAATTTAATTGTCCTGTATAATAAAGAATTGCGAAATGGTGAGCAATACAATTGTCCCCAACAGAGTTATTTTGTGGGAGAATCATAAAGGAAACTCGATAAGAAATTTTGACTGGAAGAAATGTAGCCCTGAAATGGTAGTGTCAGGTGGGGGCGGTCGTGGAGCCTATAGCCAGTTACAAATTTTCAGTGACAGTGATGAATAGTAACTTACATGAGAGAAGTAGTAACTGATATCTGATATTCAATTTTGAATCATTGCTGTTGGTTTTTGTAATTTCTCTTTCATACCCAGAGAACCTAGATACTGTTACTAACAGCTTGTGTGTGTTTTGCTGCCTTAGGGAATTTAGGTGAAAAAAGTCAGGATTTTCTGTAAAGTAAAGTGATATTGTGAGAAGATGATAGCCACAGGATTGGTGGAGAAGCAGCCAGAGGTACTGCACAAAATTCTAATCAAGAGATTATCACACTAACAAAATATTAGAATCCAAATACATATTGAGGAGGCGACAGACCTTACAGTTAGGAGGGATAGGATAGGCTTATATTATTTTCCTTGACTGAAGATGAGCTTTCTCAGAATACTTTCAGTTAGAAAATGCTCACAGAGTTGGACATGACTGAAGCAACTTAGCAGCAGCAGCAGTAGCAGCATAACCAATTACCACTGTAGAATTTGTTGCCAGGAACAAATAAGATAATATCACTACAGCTGTTAATGTATGCAACACCTTTGTGCAAAGTAGAATAAGAAGCACACTCTTTGGTGGATGAACTAGAAAAGATGTCAGTTTGGTATGGCTGCATGCTGCTTTAGAGGGTACAGTCCCCATCCGGGTGTGCAGATCCCCTCACCTCTGTGGCCAGGAACCTTTGTGCGGTGCAGAAACAGCACCCATTTAGCACAGCAGCCCTTGGGTAGTGTAGTAGGCATACAGCAGAATGGTAGTGATCCACATTATGCTGGATTCCATTAGGCCAGGTATTACTTGTTTCTGGAAATTAGAGCTGATATACTCAAGATGAAGACTTTTCAATTTTCCCTACAATGTGTCTTAATTTAAATATGTGTGTTTGTGTATATTCTTTCATGCATTTAGTCCTCTGCTTACAAAGTTGGCTGCTTATATTTCTTTGAAGTTGTTGATGTTCACAGGCAATTTGACTCATCTCTACTAATTCTTTTAAATACAAAGGCATTCTACATTAGTGATTTTCATCGACATTGTTTTAGAGAGGATCTCAGTGGGTATTTTATTTTACTTTAAGTTATCACTCCAGGATAGCTTCTCCTACCTCACTGCAATCTCAGCTGCAAAGATAGCACAAGCTCCTGGAGGTAGACTGACCTGAGGGCAGAATTTGAGCCTCTAATGTTTCATTATGCTCCAGCTTCCTGAAGATCTCTGTGTGCTACCCCATTGATTCTAGATAATCGATCTTCAGATGGATTTTGACTTATGCTTCTGTGACCTGGCATACACCGGGCAGGGCCCAGATATGCACTTCTTTTCTACCGAGCCTATACTCTAAATTCTTGTGTTGTTACTGCTTTATAGGTAACTGTCTTAGACACAATGTGGCTACATAACTCCTATGCAAAATCAGTAAAGTTTTAATTGTACTATGGGCTTCCCTGGTGGCTCAGATGGTAAAGAATCCACCTGTAGTTCAGGAGACCTGGCTTCTCTCTCTGGGTTGGGAGGATCCCCTGGAGAAGGGAATAGTTACTCACTCCAGTATTCTTGCCTAGAGAATCCCATGGACAGAGGAGCCTAGTGGGCTACAGTCCACTGAGCCACTCAGACATGACTGAGCGACTAACATTTTCATTTTTGCAGTTATACTATTACATGATTTGACATATGTTTTCCAATTCCTTCTAGAGTTAATCCTCAATACTCTTAATTTCTTGAAAAACTGGAATTTTTCAGAGTGAGAAATTGAAACAGCTTTTCTAGGCATTAGGTATGTTCAACCTTCATGTGCAGGACACAAATTTTGGAAGCAATTTAATAATTAATGGGAAATATGCTTCTGGCTATGTACTAAAGTACATCTGAATGCATCTGAATTCTCATCCTGCAATGCAGTTGGAATGACATTTGTTGAACTTGAATAGTAAATATTGGAAATTGTGGCATTTCACTCTTGCCTGGAGAATCCCCTGGATGGAGGAGCCTGGTGGGCTGCAGTCTCTGGGGTCATGAAGAGGCGGACATGACTGAGCGACTTCCCTTTCACTTTTCACTTTCATGCATTGGAGAAGGAAATGGCAACCCACTTCAGTGTTCTTGCCTGGAGAATCCCAGGGATGGGGGAGCCTGGTGGGCTGCCATCTATGGGGTCACACAGAGTCGGATACGACTGAAGTGACTTAGCAGTAGCTGTATAACATTACAAAGAAAACATGATGACAACATTATACAGTTTAAACAAGATAAACAAGTTCTTTGTGTACAGTAATAGGGTTGATCGTTGTTTATCCAGTATTGGTTTCCTCTTCCTTTTTCATAATAGAATGTTAACTTAGTTTATGTGTGCATGTCACTCCTACAAGGTCTATACCTCGGGAAATTTGATCCTAACCTCAATTCCAAGGAGAGGTCAGACTGGACAAAAAGACATCCCATTTGCTTCTCAATGATCAGCTCAAAAGTAAGTTTATGTCCCAGTGTTGTCCTATAAAATATGAGGTTAGGTTTTCAGATATCTTTCAGGGAAATTTTTCTTAAGTCTCTGCAAACTAGTTCTCTTCCTCCTGCAAATTATGAGCAAGGGAATTTTACATACTAGCAGTCATTCTATAATCTGATTTTTACTGGGTCAAACAACCTTGAAATCTGACTTGCCTCTGAACTTGTTTTTGTATGAGCTTATGTATTTCCTTACTGTTAAGCCTGTCCAGTTCAGTAGGACAAACGTTGAAGGCAGTAAACATATTGTCACACCGAAGAAGGAATTCATAGGGCCTGGACTCCATCTTAGGCCTGTTCACGCTGCTCATGGTCAGCCACCTCTCCAATGGACTCTGAACTCTGTGTTTAGTGCCTATGAAAACAACAACAGAAGGATAAGAACCCCTCAAGACAGGGGAACCTAGAAGATCATATCTAGGTTACTCATCACCTAAGAGAAAACATACACTATCATCCCTTCCTCCAGACAGGCCACAAATTTTTCTGTATCTATCGGAGTATAACCTCGGGTTTATGGCTAATTGTTTGACTGTCTGAGCACATGAGCACACAGCACGTGAATGATGGGCTTATTGGGATTGTATTTCCCTTGGTTTATGTAAGTAAGTCTCAAGGAATTTGGGGTGGTGGGTTCAGACACATACACATGGGGTATAAAAGATTCTCACAAATGCTGGTCGGGGTCCTTGGCTAAGAGGAGACTCTGCCCTGGGCCCGCTGGTGTAATGAACTGCACTCCACTATCACATTGTCCTTCTGAGTGAGTTTGTTTCCCAGAACGGGTGGCTACAACAACATGAATACATGAATAGAGAAAAAAGAAAATAAATAAAACTGAGAAAGATTATGAAAAACAAAGTATGATAGAGAATTTAGTTTAGGGGTCAGAGAAGTCTTATTTGAAGGGATCTTGTTTAAACTGAGACCCAAAGTGTCATTTTCTAGGTAAAGATTCAGGAAAAGGATATTCCTTGCTAAGATCCCACAGTAGGAAATTTATTGGCACTTCTGAGGAACTCAGAGAAACTTAGTGTGATCCAATCAAGGGTAATGAGCAAGTAGGGAATTAGGAAACTGTATAAAATGAGGCTAGGGATACCAGCAGCAGTCAGATACTACAGAGCATTTAAAGTCTTGGAGGAAATGTGAATTTAATCATCAAATATCATAAGATTTTGTCAGCTAAGTGGTGTGTTTCTTTCCTCTTTTTCCTTGACTGCACGGGGCTTTCTTTGCTTTGGGGAGGGCTTTCTCTAGCTGCGGTATGTGGGGGCTCCTCTTCATTGTGGTGCTCACGTTTCTCACAGAGGTGGCTTTTCTTGCTGCGGCTCCTGGGCTCTAGGCAAGGGGGCTGTAGTCGTTGTGACACACAGGCTTAGTTGCTCTGCCTGCATTCAGTGGCATCTTCCCCACCCAGGGATTGAACCCATGGCCCCTGCTGCATTGGCAGGCAGATTCTTGTTTGGTGTACCATCTGGGAAGTCCATGTCTTTCTTTTCTGCATTGTTCTTGGCATCACGTTAATAACCGCTCTGTAAGGAGTATCTGGTAGGCATGTACATGAGTGAGGGCGGTAGATGTTCCCCCACTCTCCAAGGTTCCCACTGTTCTCTTTTTCTGTTGGTGAAAACACAATGACCAAATGTTAAATTCTCTCTCTCTTTTTTTTATGCCAACTTATGTAGTCCAATTTTTTAATATGAGCACAAAATTTACAGTCCAATTTTTAGTTAACCTAAATCAGAGTTTACATTCAAATCCTGCTTGGGTAAGTACGACAATGAGTTTTGTTATTTATGGTTAGGTATAAGCTTGACTATATCTTTTTTATCAGCAACATATTAGAGGTGTATCCCTGGAGGAGGGAATGGCAACCCACTCCAGTATTCTTGCCTGGATGATTACAGCCCATGGGGGTCACAAAAGAGTTGTACACCACTGATATGACTGAGCACACTAAAGGAATATACTATTGAGGAACCCCTAGAAGAACATGTAACTTAGAATAGTAAGCCCGCCTGATGAACTTGCTTTATCACTGTCTTATTCTTGTCCTTATGTTTAGTCTACCATGAGGACACCAGATTCTCCAAAAATATCTACTGGAAAGCAGAGGGAAGTAGGAATTACTAAGATTGGACCTAGAAAATTTGTATTGGTAAATGACTCTTCCCTGAGTGAAGTGACTAATAGAAGTCTAAAATAAGTGGCCATTGAAGAATAGGATAATAATCCATTAATAGCAGCTGCAGTTTGTAGCACCTTGCCTGTTGACAGGCTTCCTTTGTGGCTTAGCTGGTGAAGAGTCTGCCTGCAATGTGGGAGACCTATGTTCAATCCCTGGGTTGGGAAGATCGTCTGAAGAAGGAAAAGGCTACCCACTCCAGTATTCTGGCCTAGAGAATCCCATGGACTGTATAGTTCATGTGATCACAAAGAGTCAGACACAGTTGAGCAACTTTCACTCTCACATCACTGGTCTATTGACAGTGACTGATGTAAAAAGTCTGTATTTGGTGGGTAAGATGGAGTAGCCAGAATTCTCAGGGAAGTAACACTAAAAATTAAATAGGCAAGAACTTTATGATTTAGGGAAAACCATACAGATTAGAGGGCTTCCCTCGTGGCTCAGACGCTGAAGTGTCTGCCTACAATGCGGGAGACCCGGGTTCAGTCCCTGGGTTGGGAAGATCCTCTGGAGAAAGAAATGGCAACTCACACCAGTACTCTTGCCTAGAAAATCCCATGGATGGAGGAGCCTGGTGGGCCCCAGTCTATGGCGTCACAGAGTTGGACACGACTGAGCGACTTCACTTCACTTCATATAGATAACGGGGAACAGAGCTTTCTCCCAAAGAGAAGGTGGTATCAGGTTAGAAAGACTGACAAATAGATTGCAAATCAGTCCAGGCTCCAAATCCAGAGGAGGAAATGGAAAGGCAGTGAGGAGCTGGGATTACAGAGGAAAAGTTAAGATTCTATATGGCCTCCTGTTTGTTCTGCCTCTGTAACTCAGCTTGTTCCTTGCAAAGTCTGGATCACGTAGGTCACGTAGTCTTGGAAAATGAGGACTTCCAATACTAGGAACTGGAGCTTATCTCATTCACCCTTGTCCTGCTCTTTGCAACTACTCAGCCTTGGCAATCCTGCTTAATCATGGCTGTCCCTGTAAAGGTCAGGCATCCTCCTCCCCGTTTGGACTGCTCTTCCTGCGCATGAAACCCCTTAGTTTAAATCAACCTATTAGCAGCTAGTGTTGCCCACTATAGCCTGTCTGTAAAAACTCTGTAATCCCTTTGTTCAGGACTCGGAGCTTGAAGTGTTAACTCCTCTGGGCCCGCTGGTGTAATAAATCTGAGTTCTCCAATTCTCCGAGTGTGATGCTTGGTTTCTGGAATACTGGTTTCTGCAACAAGATATCCATTGCAAATAAAGGGAATAGAAACAAATTGTAATTTCATACTTATTTCTTTGATATACATTGAAAAAAATGTAGCAATCACAATTACAGCAACAAAGAGCTCTCACCACCATCAATACTGTTACTAAAGCTGTTAGCATTCACACTTTTAATGCTCTGCACATTGCAATCATTATCTCTGTCACAATAGACCTATGTGGTGGTGAGTGTTCAGTTATCCAATACTCACTGGAAGGAAACAAACCCAAAGCAGATTCTTTGAGGAACATCCTTTATTACCTTACTGAGATAAAATATACATTCTTTAGCCATGTTAGATGTCTATTTTGTACTTGCGGGACAAAAAAAAAAAAATCAGAATCAAAATTTTGAGAACTTACCTATTTCTCTGTTTCATAAATAATAACTTCTAGAAGTTGTCCTACAAATCTCAGATCCTGAATTAACCTGAAGGAACACTGAACGCATATGTGTGTGGCCAGTTATGTCTGACTCTTTGCAAACCCATGGACTGCATCCCCGCAGGCTCCTTTGTCCATGGAATTTTCCAGACAAGAATACTCAAGAGGGTTGCTATTTCTTACTCCAGGGGATCTTCCCAAACAGGGATCGAATCCATCTCTTATATTGTGTGTTGGCAGGCAGATTCTTTACCACTGTGACACCTGGGAAGCCTTTGGTTTGAGATAAATGCCCTGGGTCCTTGAGTTCAGAGCATTTTCATATAGGTTGACAAAATTCATTTATTTCCAACTGACCAAGGGTCACTAGGCACAAAGAAATTAGGGGACTTGTCTATTATAATGAGGAGTAACAGTTACTATATATTCATAGAATATTTATTAGAATACAAATCAGAAAATTCTGNGCCTTTGGTTTGAGATAAATGCCCTGGGTCCTTGAGTTCAGAGCATTTTCATATAGGTTGACAAAATTCATTTATTTCCAACTGACCAAGGGTCACTAGGCACAAAGAAATTAGGGGACTTGTCTATTATAATGAGGAGTAACAGTTACTATATATTCATAGAATATTTATTAGAATACAAATCAGAAAATTCTATTTTTTTCAACAGTGATAAATATTTCTAGGACCTGTGTATTAGGTGTTAAAAAAATGAATTTCCCAAATTTAAAATTCCTTTAAAGTAATATCTTAGTTCCTTCATAAAGAGTGTGTGAGGGAACTAGAATTATTCACAAAAAATTGGGTCAGGCAACGTGAATCCAATGAACTGAATATATTGCTGGCACCTGAATCCATGACCAAGCTGTTTCTCATTTATGGTTTCTATTACCCATGGCCTCTCTTCCTGCTCCACCAAAGTGTGGCTTTGAAATTATAATTTCAAATGAAGCTAATAATAACATGTTTTGCTGAAGCTGTTTCTAGCAAAGTGTAAAATTCCACATTGATTGACCCTGTTTGAGTCAGTGAAAACCAAAAACAATCAATATGACATAAAAGATAACTATGTTTCTCTTTTGAATTTGCATATTGCTGGATGAAGAGAGTCAAAATAATTTTCCCATGTTTTCTGGTTGGGCAAGTATAATTTAAGACTTTTTGCTTGAATTATAGAGTAACAGTAGCAACAGTGCATACCTTAATTCTGTTTTGAATAGCAGGCTTAGTGCCCTCTGGAAGCAATGGAATGCTCTAATTGGTTGGAGAGGTTTCAGAAATATATTCAGTAACTGACTTGTGGACAGTTGTAAATAATTCATTACAAAGCATCCAATTACTTTTTGAATTATCCTAGTACCTTAAACATGGATGAGTGGGCTTATTGTAGATATTGAGGAATAAATATTTGTCAAAAGAATTTAAGCTATACCTAAAATTAGGATTATGTATTTATTTATTTACATTTATTCCTTTATCTATTAGTGATGTCCAAAGGCCAAAAAGCCACAAGTGGACTACTCAGGGTATGAAGATACTAGTAAATTTTATAATATAAAAATAAAACCCTGTTTAATTTACACTATTCTTGAAAATTATGCAGTTTCACATAGGAAGAGATGATTTGTTTTCTGTGAAAAGTAGACTCATTCGAATAATAGAGCTCATCTTATGGAAGCTCTTTTACTGCATATTCAGTTTAATCCTTTTGATCACTAGAGTGGGGACTCCTTAATGTAGGAATAGTTTTACATTTATACAGCACATGGCTCTGGGCTTCCCTGGTGGCTCAGGGTAAAGAATCTGCCTGCTAATGCAGAAGACATGGGTGGAGTCCCTGGGCCAGGAAGATGCCCTGGAGAATGAAATGGCGACCCACTTTTAGTATTCTTGCCTGGGAAATCCTATGGACAGAGGAGCCTAGCGGTCTACCATCTATGGGGTCACAGAGAGTCAGACAGGACTAAGTAACTAAACAACAATAGCACATAACTTTATGCGTATACCTTTATTTAATATCACCATGAACAAATGGCGTGCTGCTGCTGCTGCTAAGTCACTTCAGTTGTGTCTGACTCTGTGTGACCCCATAGACGGCAGCATAGAAAGACCTTTTACCATTTTTGGCTTTAAAAACATTTCCCTGTCATCACTTATTTCCCATTTAGAATCCACAGATACAAGCCGGCCCTTTTCTTGTGTATTTATTCTCTGGAATGTAGTCTTTCCATGGCCGTTTAATATGTGACCAGAAGATATACATGTAACTCTAATTAAAAAGAGCCTCATTGAGTTGATAATTCTTTTGTTTTGATATCGTTAATTGTAATGTAATTATCTTTTGTAATACCTATTAAGATGATGTAACTTAGCTTTTTACAAACTATCTCACATTCTGCAAGTTTACTTATTAATAAATTTTATTTTAAAGTTTTCCCAGGAAAGATATCAATGCATTTATTTACAGGTATTTTTTAGGACAGTCTGGAATGATGTCTGAGATCTATTAAAATGAAGTGTAAAAAAGAGACAAATGGAAACCCTGTGAGAGCTTAAAATATGCAAATTCAGAAAAATATAACATGGTATGTGGGAAAGAAAAATATTTAAGAATGTTTGATTTATTATATGTTCCATTTGCAAGAACAAACTTTTGTAACAGTGTAATGGTGTTGCCAATAATGTTCATATGATCTTAGGTTGTACTCACAGAAACTATGTTCAGAAAAAGCCAAAAGAGTATTGGTTATCCCATACCACAGTTCTGGAGCCACAGAGCACAGACTTTAGGGGACATACTTTGAAATCACATTACTTAGGTATTGGTCTTGTCTCACATAGATGACTTATGCTGACTTAGATGAGTTAGTTAATAACATCTTTAAGATCAAATTTTCTCATCCTTAAATTGTGATGATATAATAGTATTTTCTTTAGACTAATGTTTAAAAATTAAATTAGATAATCTATATATTAGTATGTTTATTTACTCAGTAATTTAAAAAATATTAATACTGAAGAAAGTAAAACAATCTCCCTTTTTTTTTTTTTTTTTTAAAAACTACAGAATCCTGCTCCCTGGTAAACAGATATCCTATGTAATCAATTTATTGGTGAAATGCTTTCTGTATGTTTTTATCTTCAAGTGAACTTAGCTTTCACTGCAGCCATGTCTATGAGATTGCCTGGTTTTCTATATTCCAGTGTTTATGGCCTAGAATTCACATTAAGAGCTTCCCTCACCATTCAACTCTCTCATCTAAAAATTCTCCCATATTTGAGAGTTTTGCATTCTAGCTAGACTATCTTATCCTTAATGTTCTGTAATAATGCGATACCCTACTCATCACATTTTCTCATCCTCTGATGGTTTCTCAAGCAAGTGACCTCAGTCTTTTTGAGAAAAGTAATACAAATTCATCTTTTAACCCCAAAATTGTTCATCTGTTTACATATAAAAGATACTCTTCTGTTTCTTACTTTGTTGCAATAAAAGGTATGTAGAAAAAATTGATCAAGAAATTGAAAATGGGGATTTGGAGAAGATGGTGGAGGAATAGGACAGGGAGACCACTTTCTCCCCAGTAAATTCATCCAAAGAACATTTCAACGCAGAGGAAAATCTACAAAACAACTTCTGAATGCTGGCAGAGGTCGTCAGGCATCCAGAATAGCAGAACATTGTCTTCAAAAACAGGTAGGAAGAATACAAAAGACGGAGAAACAGACAAAGGAGCTAGGGAGGGAGCTCCATCCCGGGNAAGAGGATTCGGAGAAGATGGCGGAGGAATAGGACAGGGAGACCACTTTCTCCCCAGTAAATTCATCCAAAGAACATTTCAACGCAGAGGAAAATCTACAAAACAACTTCTGAATGCTGGCAGAGGTCGTCAGGCATCCAGAATAGCAGAACATTGTCTTCAAAAACAGGTAGGAAGAATACAAAAGACGGAGAAACAGACAAAGGAGCTAGGGAGGGAGCTCCATCCCGGGAAGGGAGTCCTGTCCTGGGAAGAGAGTTTTAAGAAAGAGAAGCGTTTCCAAATGCCAGGAAAAGCTCTCACTGCCGAATTTGTGGCGAGCCTTGAAAGCACAGAGGGCAACATAAGAGGGAAGAAAAACAAACAAACAAAAATAATAATTAAAACTAACAGATTATGAGCCCAACGGTAACTCCCCCAGCGGAAAAGACAGGGCAGACGCCTATATCCGCCATTAGCAAGTGGGGGCTGGGCAGGGAGGTGCGCCAGACGTGGGCTGTAGCACAAAAGAATCGGGCCTGAATGCCCCGCGTGTAACCTGAGCAAACAAACTTGGGCTAGCACACCAGACCACAGGACAGTTACCATGCGAAAAGCTCTAACATAAGACACCGCCAGGACCGCGCACAGAACAAAGGGCAGGANCTTTTTGACCCCATGGACTGTAGCACACCAGGCTCCTGTGTCCATTGGATTTTCCAGGCAAGAATACTGGACTGGGTTGCCATGCTTTTCTCCAGGGGAACTTCCCAACCCAGAGATCAAACTCACGTCTCTTATGTCTCCTGGATTGGCAGGCAGGTTCTTTACCACGAGCACCACCAAACATTTATAATAATCTGGTCCAACCTCTTCATGTTATGGAGAAGGCAAATGAGATCCAGAAAGATGAAGTAATAGATGCTGAGTGATCTGCTGATGTTCACATAGCTGATTCCAGACAGAATCAGATTTATACCTACTACCCTATATTGCTTAGAACTTTTTATGGAAAGAAATGTTTTGAATGTATGAAGTATAGAGAAAGAGGAAGTAAACCATTTGTCAAATAACCTTTCACAGAAAGGCAGGGATATGTATAACTATTTCATTAAGAAAAATCATGCCAGGAAAAATTTCTGTTATTTTGTGAGAGATTGCTGATTGTGAAGCCTGGAATCAGGCTCTCTGGCTCCCTCTCTGCGAACTGGATGTCCACTGATATCCTACTAAAGTCTCAACCACTGATATCCTACTAAAGTCTCAACTACAGAGGCCAAAGTAAATTTAGTTACGAAGCTGTTACGATTTGGGTGATATCACCAAATCCTCTGTGTTGCTCATTCTTTTATGACCTGTGCCCCAGATAAAATAATTGGATCTTCTTTAAAACTGATAGGCCCTTATTTAGTAGAGAAAATTTCATATTTATTTGAACTCAATAAATAGAAATATATATCATTACATTCATTAAGTACAGGTTATGATGAGATTCTTTCAAAGCTAAATACATCAGTAGGTAGTTTGATTTGGGAGACTGAATCAGCTGGGCTAGCTTTTCTCAAAATTAGGACTCAATACTTCTTAAATGCACAAAAGCCTAAAACCAACTATTCATTCCTTGTGCTTATAGACTTTATAGCCTTCTAGAACTGGACATGGAACAACAGACTGGTTCCAAATAGGAAAAGGAGTACATCAAGGCTGTATATTGTNCAAATCCATTCCACTTTGAATTAGGACTTATTTTTATATTCTTAAATGGTTGAAAGAAATGAAAAGATAACACTTGGGGAAATGTGAAAATAAAATGAAATTTTAAAACATATCTATCAGTGAAATTTTGAATTCTTAAAATTAAATGTTTGTGAAAATTTTCTGGTTCATATATGAGTTCTTCATCATATCTTTGATTTGTATCTTGGCTAACAAAGCCTAAATATTTAACAAAAAGCTCTTGACAGAAGAGAAATGGATTGCAATTTTTATGAAATACTAATTTTTATATCAGTTTTTAAAAATGATTTCAGTGACTGAATAAAATATGCATTCAAAAAAAAACAAGAATTAAATTAATTTTAAAGCAATTATTTGGGTTCCAAATAGGAAAAGGAGAACATCAAGGCTATATATTGTCATCCTGCTTATTTAACTTATATGCAGAGTACATCATGAGAAACGCTGGGCTGGATGAAGCACAGGCTGGAATCAAAATTGCTGGGAGAAATATCAATAACCACAGATATGCAGATGATAACACCCTTATGGCAGAAAGTGAAGAGAACTAAAGAGCCTCTTGATGAAAGAGGAGAGTGGAAAAGTTGGCTTAAAGCTCAACATTCAGAGAAACTAAGATCATGGGATCTGGTTCCATCACTTCATGGCAAATAGATGAGGAAACAGCGGCAGACTTTTTTCAGGGCTCCAAAATCATTGTAGATGGTGACTACAGCCATGAAATTAAAAGATGCTTACTCCTTGGAAAGAAAGTTATGATCAACTTAGACAGCATATTAAAAAGCAGAGACATTACTTTGCCAACAAAGGTCCATCTAGTCAAGGCTATGGTTTTTCCAGTAGTCATGTATGGATGTGAGAGTTGGACTATAAAGAAAGCTGAGTGCTGAAGAATTGATGCTTTTGAACTGTGGTGTGAATAAGACTCTTGTGAGTCCCTTGAGCTGCAAGGAGATCCAACCAGTCCATCCTAAAGGAGATCAGTTCTAAGCGTTCATTGGAAGGACTGATGTTGAAGCTGAAACTCCAATACTTTGGCCACCTGATACGACAAACTGACTCAGTGGAAAAGACCCTGATACTGGGAAAGATTGAAGGCAGGAAGAGCTGGGGACAACAGAGGATGAGATGGTTGGATGACATCACCAACTCAATGGATGTGACTTTGGGTGAACTCCGGGAATTGGTGATGGTCAGGGAGGCCTAGTGTGCTGTGGTCCATTGGGTTGCAAAGAGTCGGACATGACTGAGTGACTGAACTGAACTGAACTGAACCGATAGGATCTTTTATATCTAGAAATGTACCATGCCTTCAGGTTATCTTCTGGTGACAGGATATCTTCTTCCCAGAAAGTTTTATAACATAATTATTTTCTAGAGACAGTTTACCAGACACTAATAAATTGGACTCAGGAACTTACAATCATTGGTGTGTTTTCTAGTTCTGAAAACAATTTTTTCCCATTCTTCTTCATTTCCTAATTTCTTCTTCCTTCTCTTTCCTGAAGTTTGAAACACATATCTATTCTTCTTCCATTGAAGTATCCTCTATAACCTCCTTTCAGACTTCTTGTTAAATGTGTCATCCACAAACTAGTAGGATTTATCTAAAATGCATACATGTTCATTATTTTGCAACGTTTCAATCAGTCCAACAGCTACATCCGAATGTCTCCTTCCAGCCTAGTTTTTCACTATTCTCCAATAAAAACAAGTCATGTGGAAAAACCTGGGACACCTAGACAATGCCATATTTGCTTTTGCCTCCTGCTTTGAATAAACCATTTTTTTTTCCTGACTGGGTAAGATTGCGTTATGGAGATCTATTCTTTCTTTATGACTTTGCACAAGGACCATTTCTGATGTATCTTACTCTTCACCTCTGCCTTGGCTGAAATTAGTAATAATATTGGAGGCTTCTTCAGCATTCCACATTAAATTACAGCTTTTGTATTATTTGTAATGTTGTAATGATTGAATTGCTCATCCAGCTTCCTTCCCACTAGTGTGAAAATTCCTAGAAGACATAACTGTGATGTAACTTTCTCTGTAATGTTACTTACAAAGCAACTTAGCTTTCCTGTTGTATGGATCAAACCGCACAGTCTTTTTATTTCCCCCCTGTACTTTCATTTTGTTGAAAGATTTCCAGTAACTCAGATAGAGTGGGTCTATGGGACGTGTAGAAGTGGTACTTTTTAAAAAAAAAAACACATCTACAATGGTCTGAAAGCTACCATATCTGCTCAAAATTTGTATGATGAATCCTAAGGATATCCAATGTGTTGGTACTTTAAGGTGGGGCCTTTGGGAGGTGATTAGGTCATGAGGGCAGCTTTCATGAGTGGGATTAACATCCTTATAAAAGAGCCATGAAAATACAAGATGTTTACTCCTTAGAAGAAAAACTATGACCAACCCAGACAGCATATTAAAACATTACTTTTCCAACAAAGGTCCTTCTAGTCAAAGCTATGGTTTTTCCAGTAGTCATGTATGGATGTGAGAGTTGGACCATAAAGAAAGCTGACTGCTGAAGAATTGATGTTTTTAAACTGTGGTGTTGGAGAAGACCCTTGAAAGTCCCTTGAAATGCAAGAGGTCAAAACAGTCAATCCTAAAGGAAATCAACCCTGAATATTCATTGGAAGGACTGATGCTGAAGCTGAAACTCCAATACTTTGGCCACCTGATGTGAAGAACTGACTCATTTGAAAAGACTCTGATGCTGGGAAAGACTGAAGGCAGGAGGAGAAGGGGAGGACAGAGGGTGAGATGGTTGGATGGCATCACCGACTTGATGAACATGAGTTTAAGCAAGCTCCAGGAGTGATGGACAGGGAGGCCTGGCATGCTACAGTCCATGGGGTTGCAAGGAGTCAGACACAACTGAGCAACTGAACTGATTGAAAAGAGGCTCAGAGAGAGGTTCTCTGCCCTTTCACCACATGAGGTTAGAGTAAGAAGATGACTCTCTGTGATGAACCCATGAACTTTCTCTGACCAGATGACTGATCTGTCTGTCAGCACCTTCATCTTGGACTTCTTAGTCTTCAGAACTGTGAGAAATAAGTTTCTGCTGTCTATAAGCTATCCAGTTTATACTATTTTATTATGACAACCCAAACAGACTAAGACTTCTGAGAAAAAAAGTGTAGAAACTTTATGCATTGCTTGTCAGAAACAGAATAAAATAAATTTATAAATTCATGTTAGTTGTGCTGTAAGTGTCATGAATTGATAAGGTGGTAATAACGGGCCAAGGATTTAAAGTGTCATCCCTGGAAATCAAGGACTGTCTAAATGTGACACAGTGTGACAAGTAAGTTAAATTGATGAAAATTGAGCATATCTACTGTGTTTTGTACTCATGTTTTTCTACTAAAATAAGTATTATATGCTAATATATGCATCATATATATGTATAATACGTATGTAAAATATACATATTATATATATATAAATAATAAATATGATACACAATATACATATAAAAGAATTGAGGAGTACATTGATTTCTTTTTACTTTTCTTAAAATTTTCTTTTGCCTGCTAGATTATTATTATTTTTTGCAGATGACATAAACAAGGCACTTAAGAGGACTGTGATAAATTCTCAGGATTGCCTTGGCTATTTGGGGTCTTTTGTGGTTCTATATCGGAGAAGACAATGGCACCCCACTCCAGTACTCTTGCCTGGAAAATCCCATGGACAGAGGAGCCTGGTAGGCTGCAGTCCATGGGGCCGCTACGAGTCGCACATGACTGAGCGACTTCACGTTCACTTTTCACTTTCATGCATTGGAGATGGAAATGGCAACCCACTCCAGTGTTCTCATCTGGAGAATCCCAGGGATGGGGGAGCCTGGTGGGCTGCCATCTATGGGGTCGCACAGAGTGGTTCTAATATATTTGAGTATTTTGTTGTTGTTGTTCTATTTCTGTGAAAGATGCTGTTGGGATTTTGATAGGGACTGCGTGGAAACTGTAGATTGCTTTAGGTAGGATGGACATTTTATAACCTTAATTCTTTTAATACATGAGCATGGAATATATTGCCATAGAGTATCTTCTTCAAGTGTTTTTCAGCAGTGTCTTATGGTTTTCAGTGTACAGCTCTCACTTTCTTGGTTAAATTTCTTCTTAGCTATCTTAATTCTTTTTTGTTGTGATTGTAAATGGAGTTGCTTTCTTGATTTCTCTTTCTTCTAGTTCAAACTATCACTTTTAAAATGCTGCAAGTTTAGTGAGTGGTCTTGTTCCCTATTTTTGCCCTTAAAAGAAAGGTGGAAAACACACACACATACACACACACTTTTTTCAGGTTTAGTGAAATGCTTTTAGTGCTTGCTTCTTCTCTTTTTTTTCTTCACAAAGTAAATGTTTATTAGCGTATATAGAAGTAAGCTTGTTTTCTAGAGTATTCCCAAACACATTTCACTCATCCAAAGCAAAATCAGCCTCAAGTATATTAGCCAAATGTCTTAATCTCCTGATTAAGTTGCTTGTTTGTGCCTTTAGCAATAAATTAGTGGCAAGAGATGAATTAGAACAGACACTCCTGAGATGCTTCTCTACCTTCTGCTTCAGTTAGAAAGGAAAATAATGAAGATTTTCTGTTCAATGCTTGTGGGTAATTAGACTTTCTATTATCTAAATACTAAGTGGTTTCTTATTCAATCTATTCATTTAAGGTGAAGTACTAATTAAATGCTTTCTCTTCATGAATTTTTTCCTCGGAATTTTTTTCTGAGGACAGTAAAACAGCTAACGAATGGAAAGGTGTTCAGAGTTTTTAATGGGTACAAATCAACAGATATGAGGAGTATTTACTTTATTCGGGTTTTTCAGGTAACAGATGTATCTTTTGCATCATTGTCATTGTCATGCTCAGCTGGGTCCAACTCTTTGTGACCCCATAGACTGTAACCCATCAGGCTCCTCTGTCCACCAAATTTAGGCAAGAATATTGGAACAGATTGCCATTTCCAGCTCTAGGGGATCTTCCTGAATCAGGGATTGAACCCACATCTCTTAAGTTTCCTGCATTGCCAGGCAGATTTACAATTATTAAAAATCTCTAGAGTTTCTAACAGGCCAAATATGCCATAATGGGAGAACAGAGTTAAACCTGTGATATATGTGAGTGTGGCTTCCTACTCTCTCTATATCTTCCCTGTCCTTTGGGTCCTACTGTTCTCTCTTCACTCCATTACTGTGCTTGAAAGCCCAGCAGGCATGTCTGTTCCTGCTGTGAGTGTGTGCATGTGTTCAAGTTCCTTCAGGAGGCAGTCATACTGCTAATAACTTTGTTAGTGGCCATTCAGAAAAGATGAAGACTCCTGCATGCCTATACTATCAATGGATGTAGATACTGTTTAAATGTTTTTGTGAAAAGATGTTCAAGTTTCTTTAGAAGGAAAAAGTGGTTTCTGAAACACATAGGCCTTCTTTGTAAGGTGAAACAAGTAGAAGAGAATGCATTTTTTAAACTTTATATTTTGAAATAGCTTAACTCATAATATTATGTTTCAATGGATAGAGCTTACTTTTGTATTCAGCTCTTTCATTCTGCTTCCTCAGTGATAACATCTAAGGTGAAAATAGGTACATTTTAAAAGTCAGGAAATTGACATTCATACAATGCTATAAACTAAGCTAAGCTAAGCTAAGTCACTTCAGTCATGTCCAACTCTGTGCAACCCCATAGATGGCAGCCCACCAGGCTTCCCTGTCCCTGGAATTCTCCAGGCAAAAATACTAGAGTGGGTTGCCATTTCCTTCTCCAATGCATGAAAGTGAAAAGTGAAAGTGAAATCGCTCAGTCATGTCCGACCCTCAGTGACCCCATGGACTGCAGCCCACCAGGCTCCTCCGTCCATGGGATTTTCCAGGCAAGAGTACTGGAGTGGAGTGCCATTGCCCTCTCCAGCTATAAATTAAACTACAGACCTTATTCCAATTTCACCAGTTTTTTCAAGCACTTGGTTTTGCTTTGTTTTGTCCCCTAATGTGCAACGTTAAAAGTTTTATCATATGTACAGTTCCATATAACCACCACCAAAATCAAGATGCAGACTCTTCCGTCAATACAGAGAAAACCTCTACCCCTCATTCTCTCAGTATAAAGCTGTCATTTTGAGAATGTTGTATAAATAGATCATGTAGTATGTAACCTTTTATGGTTGACTTTTCCCACTCAGCAAAATTCCCTAGAGATAGATCCAAATAGTTGAGTATGTCACTAGCTATTTTATTTAATTGCTGACTAGTATTCCATAGTTATGGACATTCTTTTTTAGTTCATAAAGTTTTTTTTTTTGTTTATTTTAGAAAGACATTTGAATTATTTCTAAATTTGAGTATTACAAATAAAGTGACAGTGAGCATTGATGTACAGGTGTTTGTGTGGATATACATTTTCATTTTTGCAGGGATCAATATCCAGGAGTGAAATCACTGAATTGTGAAATGATATTAAAACACACACATACATATACACACACAGAATCATCTCTGAAGTATGTCAAGATATGTGAAGAAGTATGGTCATGAAACTATCTTGCAAATGCATTTGCAAGTTTTCATAAGCACACTGAATGTTATTCTGCAAAGATGCCCAGCTAGACTTTCTAAAGCTTTCCTGGTGGTTCAGAAAGGAAAGAATCTGCCCATGATGCAGGAGACTTGAGGTCAATCCCTGGGTCAGGAAGATCCCCTGGAGAAGGAAATGACAACCCATTCTAGTATTCTTGGCTGGAGAATTTCTAAGCACACTCTGTCCTTTACCACTTTCTGAAGTGGCATCAGAGGAAGCCTTACAAAAACTTGATCACAATTTTGGAAGTATAAAACAAAAGGTCCTTCTAACAAGAAGTTTCTTTTTGCATATTTGTGTTTAATGCACATGGAACTGATTTTTGATATCATTTAATATATGGCCTTACTCCAGACCCTAGCACTGATAATTATTAGAGCACAGTTTTTTAGAATATTCCATCCTTTTATGGTCTGCAATGTCATTTCATCACATACTAAAATTAATTGTTCACATTTCTGTGTTTTATATCTATTCTAATATTATACTTAATACTTTCACTAAAACATATCACAAACCTTAGAGTGTCCAAGATATTAAAATTTCCTAAACATCAATAAATCATTTTTTGCCNCTCATTGGAAAAGACTTTTATGCTGGGAGGGATTGGGGGCAGGAGGAGAAGGGGACGACAGAGGATGAGATAGCTGGATGGCATCACCAACTCCATGGACGTGAGTCTGAGTGAACTCTGGGAGTTGGTGATGGACAGGGAGGCCTGGTGTCCTGCGATTCATGGGGTTGCAAAGAGTTGGACACGACTGAGCAACTGAACTGTACTGAACTGAAGCACAATGATATTTGTACATGCTTTCATGCTAAGTCCCTTCAGTCATGTCTGACTCTTTGTGACCCCACAGACTAGCTCCCCAAGCTCCCCCCCGTCCATGGGATTTCCCAAGCAACAGTACTGGAGTGGGTAGCCATTTCCTTCTCCAGGATATCTTCCCAACCCAGGCATGGAACCCGAGTCTCTTATGTGTCTTACATTGGCAGTTAGGTTTTTTTTAACCACTGTGTCACCTGGAAACCTTACAGTGATATTCAGTACAAGTGGGCTTCCCTGGTGGTTAAGACGGTAAAGCGTCTGCCTGCAATGCGGGAGACCTGGATTCAATCCCTGGGTCATGAATATCCCCTGGAGAAGGAAATGGTACCTTCTCTAAAACCNTTAGGTTTTTTTTAACCACTGTGTCACCTGGAAACCTTACAGTGATATTCAGTACAAGTGGGCTTCCCTGGTGGTTAAGACGGTAAAGCGTCTGCCTGCAATGCGGGAGACCTGGATTCAATCCCTGGGTCATGAATATCCCCTGGAGAAGGAAATGGTACCTTCTCTAAAACCCTTGCCTGAAAAATTCCATGGACTGAGGAGCCTGGTAGGCTACAGTCCACAGGGTCGCAAAGAGTCAGACACTACTGAACGAATTCACTTCACTTTAGTGCTGGTACAGACTTATTTGAATGACTGGAGTAGAGGCTCTAATTTTAGCCCTCCAGTACTAATTCCCAGAAAGGACTCTAGAATTCTTCAGCAAAGGAGTTGCCATCTCTACCACATTCACAAAGTTGGGAAATAAATTAGCTGCTGTCCAGTTGCTGTTCACTGTATTGTATCAAACTTGATCTCTGGATTGGAAGTCTGCCATGCATACTATCTCAGTTCTGTGTTAATAAAATGAATGTCATGTATACAATGTCTTCTTTTCCTACCCAGTCGCTCAATTTAAGTTTCCCACAAGTACACCTCATCTGGTTAGCTTTCCAGCATCTTCACAGCAATGTAGGAACAGATATTAAAACGGTAATCCATCATACCCACTATGGAGGAGTACTCTCGAAATCTCCAGCTGTCCCAATCAAATAAGAAAAGAGTTTTGTCTGACGGAAATGTGGGAAAAGATCAACAGTCTGTCTTCCCTTAGTGGACAGTTTTTCATCAAGAATCATGATAAGAATCATAATTTGTATGAGAAAATAATCTGAAAAATAACACATATATGTATAACTGAATCACTTTGCTGTATACCTGAAACTAAGACACCATTGTAAATCAACTATGGTTCAATACAAAATTAAAATTTTTGAGAACGAATCATGCCTTTGTGCTTTGTCTTTTTCTGTCAAGAACACGTCCTAAGTCCTGAGCCAGAAACGTTTTTCTGCAAAGAATATTTCCTAGCTTAAATTTCAATAAGCAAAGTCAGCCATGCTTCAATTTAGAAAGTAAATAAATAAAAAATGTTATCAGAAAAATTCAGTTGGGAGTTACTAATTCGAACTAATATTTTCTGACTCAGGAATTTTTTAAAAACATATTTTAAAAAGCTGTAGAATGAACACAGGATAAAAATCAATCCAGACATTTCAAAGCTTGAACACTGAGTAGATAATAGCAGAATGAGGGAAGAAGTCTGTTTACCACTTTGCAATGAAACCCATTGTTTTGCCAAAAAATTTCAGTCAAAATAGGTAAATCTATAACTTTATTAGACCTTATTATTTTGTGGATAGAGGAATTTATTCTTTCACTTTGCAAAATAGAGAAATGAATTAAGGGAGTACAGCTTAGAGATTAATATAGTGTTTATTGTGTTTATAACTAGAAAATACACAATATAGTCTCTCTTCAGAGATTTTATAGCAGTGCCTCAAAGAAAATAAAGTGCTGAATTCATGTGGGATCAGCAAAGGTAATTAACTTCAGCATCTTTGTAAGGATTTGAAATAAAGTGGAAATAGAATTGTTAGGTTTTATAAGGCAGGGATATATTAACTTACCAAATAAACATCTCTATCTTGTGTTTTTCATGACAAAATTGAGATTTTGAAGCTCTTGAGTGAGAACATTGATCACAAATCAATAAAAACAAATATAGTCTGTTTTCAACTTTCTTAGACTGGGGACTTTTGCATCACATAATTGTGCTGATGAGCTGAAAAAGAATAAGAGTAAGTAGTTTTATTTGATATATTTTATGATATAAATAGCATTTCCGTGTTTCAATAAAACATTTATTGTTCTACAGATTTTATAAAATCAGTAGACATATTTCCCAAAGGTTCTAGTTTTCTAAAGATGTAAAATAGAATAAATGGAGACAGAAATACATGAGCAATGGCTTGAGGAGGAGAAAAAAATGTGTAATATATTTTCATTGAGATTTATACACTAGTAATCTCTTTTACTGATTCATTGGAAAAGACCCTATGCAGGAGAAGGCTGAAGGCAGGAGGAGAAGGGGATGACAGAGGATGAGATGGTTGGATGGCATCACTGATTTGGTGGACATTAGTTTGAGCAAGCTTCAGGAGTTGGTGATGGACAAGGAAGCTCGGTGTGCTGTATGGGATCGCAAAGAGTCAGACACAACTGAGCGACTGAACTGAACTGATTATCTTTTACTAACAAAATATGCCCATATGATGCCCCAGTATGCCCAAAATATGCCCCAGTAATAAAATAATATCTATAAAAACTTGAGTTTATTCTGGGTGTATAAATTGAGGTGTTAAATGTATGATCCTTATTCTACTATATTAAAGACTTTAATGGGATTAACAGATACTCTTTTTACCAAGAAACAAAAAAATATTAGGCTTTGCTTTGCTTTGTTGGTGGCGGCATAGCCATTAAAAGCATTTTGAAAGAGACGTCTTATCTTTGAGATGTTTCTTTAAAGACAATTTTGTCATTATTATTGTGCCATTGGATATCAGGAGCTTTTTATTGACATCTGGGAACTAAAAGGAAACAGTGATGTAAGATTTGTCTTATCTAAACAGGTGTAAAATAAGGAAATCCTCAGAAATAACTTTCAGACTCCAACAACAAAATATCTTATCTAACTTCTCAGATTTACCCCATCTGGTCCAGAATAATTCACAGCTGATAATCAATAGAAAAAGAACAAGCAAAGTTCTCTTCATAGACAATATAATTTATCTTTTAACAATTGTGGTTTACCATCATCAATTAAGTCCTATTTCTGAAATAATTCAATTGCTGATAGGTGTTTCAAAGGTTTTTAATCCTTTCCATCTTATATATCAGAAGAGACAATCAGATTCCATTAAAGAGCAAGATAAATTGATCTACAGAGAAATTTAGTCACAACAGAGGTATAACAGAGGTATAATGTAGCAAATCTTTTGGAAGTAAGAAAAATAATTAGGTAAATATAGGGTCATGTGTTTTAAACTATTTCTCCCTAAAGAAGGAACTTTGATTCAAACAGTATAAAAATTCAGGGAGAGACAAAATAAAAAGTAATCTCTTCTGTCTCTCGGGACTATAATATTAACATAATTGACACATTCAATTCCATAATATCTTCCTACAGATTTCCTTCTTATTCCCACAACTCACTTAAATGAGTTTAGTAAGAATGGTAATATTTTCAACAGATAATTAAATGAGACATTAGAGCTGGTTTTGGTGATAAACAACAAAGACAGCAGAGACATGGAGTCAGATCTGCATTTGAATTGTCTTAACACATCCTCCTGTGGGCATCCTCTTTTCTCATAGAGTAGGATGTGTACTGCTCTGTTTAGTTTTAATATTACAGGGCATGGCATCTGGCCCCATCACTTCATGGCAAATAGATGGGGTAACAATGGAAACAGTGAGAGATTTTGGGGGCTCCAAAATCACTGCAGATGGTGACTGCAGCCATGAAATTAAGAGATGCTTGCTCCTTGGAAGAAAAAGCTGTGACCAACTTAGATGCATGTTAGAAAGCAGAGACATTACTTTGCCAACAAAGGTCTGTCTAGTCAAAGCTATCATTTTTCCAGTCGTCATGTATGGATGTGAAAGTTGGACTGTAAAGAATGCTGAGTGCTAAAGAATTGATGCTTTTGAATTGTGGTGTTGGAGAAGACTCTTGAGAGTCCCTTGAACTGCAAGGAGATCCAACCAGTCCATCCTAAAGGAAATCAGTCCTGAATATTCATTGGAAAGACTGATGTTGAAGCTGAAGCTCCAACATGTTGGCCCCCTGATGCAAAGAACTAACTCACTGGAAAAGACCCTGATGTGGGAAAAGACTGAAGGCAGGAGGAGAAGGGTATGACAGAGGATGAGACGGCTGGATGGTATCACGGACTTGATGGACATGAGTTTGAGCAAGCTCTAAGACTTGGAGATGGACAGGGAAGCCTGGTGTACTGCAGTCCATGGGGTCACAAAGAGTCAGACACGACTGAGCGACTGATTGACTGGTTACAGGGCATTGTTTGGTTCATATCTGTAATGGTTGGCATTTATGTACTAAAAAAGTAGGATGCATGGGTGTAAATCTCTTTCTTTTCTTTCTTCTACAGGATGGAGTAATAACATCCAGGTATTGTTTCTCCATGGAAGCAGGTTGAAATCTCTCACAATCCTTCACAATGTCCTACTTGGAGTTAAGTAGTTATGGTAATATTGGCACCACTTTCCAACTTCTCATACTTCACTCTATATCTCATATCTGTATCACCCAATACTAGGTGAAGATTCATCTCTTAAAAATCTGACCCATCTTCATGGCCTGTAAGAGCTTGAACCTATCAGTCCTTTAGGGCTAATAGTTAACATTACCATTTTAGGACAAAGTTGAATGGTAGAGTGAAGCTCACTAATATTCTATGCATTGAGTTATATGGCTTCAGCCTGGGATCATTTTTGCCTCTCAGTTGATAGCAACTGCAATTGCTGAAAAATAATACAGACTATAAGACCAAATAGGGAGGTATGATTGCATTTTGAGGAACAATATTAGAAAATTCTGGGTTTCCTGGCCCTTAATATGTAGTAGCCTCACAATTTCATCATTTGTTTTTCCACTGGGGACTGCAGAGTTGTTTCACACTAGTACCTTTTAATTCATACATAAATTCTTAGTAACCTTGGCCTTTATGTTGAGAACTGGGTAATTTAAGAGAGAGAACAGAAAATTCAGAAGAAAGGGGAAATAAAAGAACCATATAAAAAGATTAAAGAAAGAAAACATAGGCTTGAAGATTTATTGGAAAATAATTATCCAGACATTCTTAAATTATGAGCCGTCATCCAAAACCTAAATATAGATCTGGTTCTGTAATTAATATTGGAAAGTCACTTCTAAGATGCCAAGTTTTCACTATTTCATTTCAAAATGAACTTTAAAAATTGAGATCTCTATTCTATAAAATAAACTCAAACACCATTAAAATAAAGCTCAGAAGATGACTCAAGATATCAAAATGAAATGCCTTTCTCCTGCTCCAAGTACAGAAAAATTGTGGTGCCTGTTTTGGTGAAGAATTTTGAATAACTTGAAGAATACATCCATCATATTCAGAAGCCTTGACAGTTTCTATTGTGATTTAAGGCCTGGGGGCTTTCTTTAGCAATTCCAACAGTTATTTACAAGTCTGGTGCTGCATAGACAGTGCAACATTGCTATGGGCTGATTACAATGTAATAGCTTATACCAGGGTGTCATTAATAAGTTATTCTTCTCCTTGTATTCCTCAAATCAAGCTACTTGAGTCTGCTTATTCTATTGATACTTCTGAACTGTTCTCTATTTCTTTCTGATTTCCCAGGCTGTTAACTTGGTACATTTTGCTTCAATTCTGCCAAAAGCCATTGTTACTCTCTCACCCTAGTTCCATCATTCTAATTTCAGAGTTATATTGAATTACATGTGGGTTGCTGCTATGGCAGAAATTGATGAGTGTTGAGTTATTATTTGTTTCCCAGATAAATAAATGACACATTGACCTAAATAATGTTTCAGTAACTGAAGTAGTTAAAACAACTTATTTAGCATACTGGACACTGGCAATACCTACTCTGTGTCAGCTGAACTGAAATTGTTTCAAGAGGTCATGAACCCCTGTGCTTCTCATAAAATACTAAAAGCATTATTGCTAAACAATCCAACAGACTATTCTCTTTATTCTCCCATTCTTTCAATTAACTTGAAAAGGTAACGAGTCTTTAAATAATCACACTGCATCCCTGGCCACAATAACGGAACTCACGTGTACATGGCGTTGAGAGCTGTCTGAATCTCTCTGAATTAGTGAGGTATCTGTGATGGAATGCACAATCATTCCCCATGGAGCAAATCAATTGTCATCTGTGTAGCTTGAGTTTAAATCAACTTATTTGTCTAAGATTCCTGGTTAAGAAATATGAGTTCATTAAGAACATTATAAAATAAATTAAGGTAGCAGCAGATCTTATTAGGAGAGAAATGCTTAGAAGACTCACTCTGTTTTAATGAAAATATTTTCTATTTGACATCTCAGTTCAAGCAGAAAATGATAATCTTATAGACAAAGAAACAAATGTGGGTGTGCATTCATATCTCCTTTCTAATAATTCCTGATAGTACAGTTTTGTTGCTTTATAATAATGGGCTTTGTCATGAAGGAATTTTTTTTCTCAGCTTTCCCACTGTGATGAAATACAATTTTCTGATAAAGTATAACTTTGGCTAATATTAATGAATGCTAAAAAACCCCAAGATCGCCATATGTGCTCAATTTCTTTTCTTTCCGCAAAAATCTTTCTGCTGTAAATGATGAGTGGAAAAGGAAGACTATGAATTCTAAAATCATAATATTTGTATGGTATAGCTGTTGGCTGAAGCATGCAGCTGAAGCCAACAGCTGACTCCTATGTGATCATATTATAAGACACTAGTAAGGACTGAATTGGAATTCTTCCTGAAAATGTTATGAGGGGAATGTTGACACAGAGCTGACTAGAGTATTTCGCTAAGTTTTAAGTTAGAAAAAAGTTAGCTTTTCAGATCATGTTTACTTTCCAGGGAGCAGGGAATGGGGGAGGAAAAAGGAGCAAGTTTCCTTTTGAGGGATAAGAAGAGCTCCAACATTTTATTTTCCTAAATTTTCTCATCCACAAACTCCTATTCAGAAATACAAATTAAATATTGCCTATTATAATTAAGTGAATCAGGAAATCTCATCTCACACGCTAGTTAAGTAATGGTCAAAATTCTCCAAGCCAGGCTTCAGCAGTACGTGAACCATGAAACTTCAGATGTTCAAATTGGATTTAGACAAGGCAGAGGAACCAGAGATCAAATTGCCAACATCC
>SJYA01001365.1:2407724-2421033 GCA_006410615.1 Neotragus moschatus | reverse complement strand
CCTGCTCTCAAAAGGCCTACTCTGTCCTCAATCTTTGAATAAAGCATAAAACTTTATATGGTATAAATTGCATTATTTTATTCTTTTAAACTGTAGTGTTTTGTTTATGTCATAGCACCTTTTCAATATGGAGAGTTGGGAGGTAATTCATGTTGGAGGTATTACAATGTGTGTGGATAGGTGAACATACAATTTCTCATCTAAACTGTAATACTTCTGACAGCATAAGGGGTCGCTAGTGATTATTATAATGATATATCAGGTGTGAACTGGGATGGTATCGGGCAAACTTAAACTTATAAGACAAGAAATGAACCAAATGCACGGCAAATATGTGAAAGCATAGGTTTCACTAATAAAATAGATGCCCTTAGGAGTTGGAGTTTTTTTCTTTAAGCTAAATTCCTATCAGTCCCAGTGACACTTTTCACAGAAAAAGAAAAAACAACCCTGCAATTCGTATTAAACCATAAGAGACTGAGAACAGCTAAAGCGATTTTGAGTGAGAACAAAGCTGGAAGCATCATGCTCCTGGTTTCAAACTATATTACATGGCTGGTACTGGCATAAAAACAAACACATTAACCAGTAGANGCAAACTTAAACTTATAAGACAAGAAATGAACCAAATGCACGGCAAATATGTGAAAGCATAGGTTTCACTAATAAAATAGATGCCCTTATGAGTTGGAGTTTTTTTCTTTAAGCTAAATTCCTATCAGTCCCAGTGACACTTTTCACAGAAAAAGAAAAAACAACCCTGCAATTCGTATTAAACCATAAGAGACTGAGAACAGCTAAAGCGATTTTGAGTGAGAACAAAGCTGGAAGCATCATGCTCCTGGTTTCAAACTATATTACATGGCTGGTACTGGCATAAAAACAAACACATTAACCAGTAGAACAGAATAGAGAACCCAGAAATAAGCTTATGCATTTATGGTTAACTCATTTTCAACAAAGGCTTCCCTGACGGCTCAAGGAATACTTCCCAAAGTATTACAGTTTGGATGGGAAGTGGTAAGGAATCCACCTGCCAATGCAGGAGACACAGATTTGATCCCTGGGTTAGGAAGATCCTCTGCAGAAGGAAAGGGCAATCCACTCCAGTATTCTTGCCTGGGAAATCCTGTGGACACAGGATTCTGGCACTGGCAGGCTATAGTCCATGTGGTCACAGAGAGTTAGACATGACTGAAGCGATTGAACACAAGTACCAGCAAGAAGTTCTCAGATTTGATCCAAAAAAGGAAAATTGATACATTACATACCATCAAAATTTAAGACTTCCATTCTATAAGAGATCCTAATAAACCGATGCAAACACACCGGCAGAAAACAATTTCAAGCCACAAATCTAACAAAAGAATACTATTTAGAATATATACGGAATCCTCAAAATTCAACAGTACAAAAAGCGAACAATACAAAAAAGCATGGGCAAAAGACGTGGAGAGACATTTCACTGAAGAACATACACAAATGGTAAACAAGTATTTGAAAAGTGTTCAGCATCATTACTTACTAAGGAAGTGAAAATAAAAACTATGATGAGAAATCACCACATACCTAAGAGAATCACATATATAAGAGATGGTTAAAATAAAAAATGTGACACCAAATGCTGTTGAAGATGCAGAGAAACGAGATTACTTGTGTATTTCTGATGGGAAAGAAAGATGGCACAGTCACTCTGGGAAACTGGCAGATTCTTAAAATGCAACTAGCTTTCAATTTAGCAACTAACCTTCAATTAAGCATTTGCACTCCAGGACACTGGGGCTTCCCTCGTGTCTCACATGGTAAATAATCTGCCTGCAATGCAGGAGATTAGGGTTCAATCCTTGGGTTGGGGAGACCCCTGTAGAAGGGAATGACAAACCACTTCAGTATTCTTACCCAGGAAATTCCATGGACAGAAGAGCCTGATGGGCTACATGCCATGGGGTTGCAAAGAGTTGGACACAACTGAGCAATTAATGCTTTCACTTTCTCCTGGGTATTTATTCCAGAGAAATGAAAATCTATGTTTGCACATAATCCTGTACATATATATTTATAGTAGTTTATCCATAATGGTTGCAAAATGGAAACAATCCAGATGTCCTTCAAGGGGTGAATAGTGAAACTGTGATACATCTGTATTGAAGAATACAACTCAACATTAAAAAGGAATGAACTATTGATACATGCAGCAATCTGGACAAAACTCCAAAGAACTGTGCTCAAAAGAAGCCAAAATAGGTACCATCTGGCTCCATTTATATAACATTCTTGAAATGACAACATCATAGAACTGGAGCACAAAGTAGTGGTTGCTTGGGGTTGAGAATGGAGTGAGGGCTGGAGGGAAGTGAC
Organism: Neotragus moschatus; assembly: GCA_006410615.1. NCBI lineage: Eukaryota > Metazoa > Chordata > Mammalia > Artiodactyla > Bovidae > Neotragus > Neotragus moschatus. The sequence continues at coordinate 2,418,675 of SJYA01001365.1, read as the reverse complement.
TGTGACTTTCAAAGTGCAACACAATGGTGGAATTCCTTTGTTTCTTGATGGCATCAATATCAATATCCTAGTTGGAATATTGCACAGACATCTGCAAGATGATCCCGTTAGGGTAAAGGATGCATGAGATCTCTGTATTTTCCTACAACTGTATGTGAATCTACAGTTATCTAAAAGAAAAAATTCACTAAAACGCACACAACAGACATCTTCTTTGCCCCATGAAACGTTACCTTTAGAAAATTTCCTGGAAACCCAAGAATACTCACTGTTACTGCTATTCCAAGATATCAAGGCCAGTAAGAACTTACAAGCTGACATTAAATCACTTAAACCACTATTAATATTAAGAACCTATTAGGACTTCTGTGGGGGTCCAGTGGTTAATAATTCACTTGCCAATACAGGGACATGGGTTTGATCCCTGATCTGGGAATATTTCACGTGCCTACTAAAGCCCGTGCACTCCAGAGCCTGTGCTTACAACAGAAGAGTAACCCCCACTAGAGAAAGCCTGTGTGCAGCAATGAAGACCCAACAAGGCCAAATAAATTAATAAACAAACAAGTAAAATTTTAAAAAAATATTAAGAACATATCAGAAAAATAAAACACCTTAAAACATCCCTTAGATAGTGCAAACAGAAAACGTCTGTAAGTCCATATAACTCAGTAGTGTTGAAAATTTACCAGAGTCAATTGTATAACAATGGCTTTAAAAATTCAATTTAACTGAATCCATGTTTCCTTTTATATAGTACTTTTGAATAATGGTGTAAGAATAAATGTAACAAATTTAGGAAGCTATTGTTTTAGCCTTTTACCAAAAACAAATTCAAACTTTATATAAACTACAATGTCATGTTTGCATTGAATTTTTGCTCTGTGATAAAAGTCAGGGAGAAGATGTCTATCTCTTCTTTTACTCAAATTCATAAAAATAAATTTTGTTTTGGATTTTTCAGTATTAAAAGATGTAAGTAAATTTCACTCGTGCTTAAAACAAACTTCTTCAAATTAATCTTATGGTGTAGTATTAAAGCCCTTTTGTTGTTGTTCGGGTGCTAAGTTGTATGTGACTCTTTGTGGTCCCATGGACTGGATGGAGCCTGCCAGCCTCCTCTGTCCATGGGATTTCCCAGGCAAGAACACTGGAGTAGGTTGTCATTTCCTTCTCCAGGGGATCTTCCCAACCCCCAAATCAACCCCGCCCCCCACCTCCTGAATTGGCAGGTGGATTCTCTACCTCTGAGCCACCAGAGAAGCCCCGTTAAAACTGTTCAAAGTATAGTAAAATGTCCTAGTAGAAGGAAAAGTTCCTTAAATAATTTTTACATCTATTGATTGTCTGATGCCAAGGGTGCCAACTTGTATCTCTTTGATCCTAATCTTATAATTCTGTAGCAGGGTTTCTGCTGCTGCTGCTGCTAAGTTGCTTCAGTCGTGTCTGACTCTGTATGACCTCATAGACAGCAGCCCACAAGGCTCTCCCATCCCTGGGATTCTCCAGGCAAGAACAGTGGAGTGGGTTGCCATTTCCTTCTCCAATGCATGAAAGTGAAAAGTGAAAGTGAAGTCGCTCAGTTGTGTCCGACTCTTAGTGACCCCATGGACTGCAGCCTACCAGGCTCCTCCATCCATGGGATTTTCCAGGCAAGAGTACTGGAGTGGGGTGCCACTGCCTTCTCTGAGCAGGGTTTCTGTGGAATACTTTATATACCAAAGTTACACTTTTATTTGGTAAAGATAATACATACCTTTAAGCTTAGGTTTCATAACTCAGTTGAGTAACTGATTGTCACTTGGAAAAGGAAAAGAATTTTTTCCGAGTAGAAAATAATTGTAAAATTTAGATATCTAAAGCCTTATCTCTTTAATTTATTTCAAAGTATTTGTGTAGGTGATAGTATATAATTTACTGATTGATTGCTTCATGAAGTCCACACTTTTATTTCTATCATCCTGAACAGTTTTTCTCAAAGTTATGCTCATAAAAAGTTTAAATATTTTGGCTTCATTTGTTTTGTTTACTTTTTTTTTCTGGGAGTCTTTGACACCTCTTATTTTAGCTTTGTATTGTACCTGGTAGTGTCTGGAACCAATCAAAATAAGAGTTCTACTGAATTTGAGACTACACAACTTTACTTGCTAATTCCCTGTGAAGGTGGGCCATCCTATCTTTTTCAAAGGCAACTTTCAAGGGAAACACATTTCCTGCACAACAGTGTGGCATAGCCATCCCAATCCTAAATGAACAGACTCCTTGCCCAGGTGTGGAAAAACATTTACAAAGCAGAAGCATCCTATCAAAATCTGACTTTAAAGGTGGCCTTCCTTTGAGGCCAGGAGTCTTCATCCCTAAACTTGGGAGAATGTTCCTTGAGAGGGGCTCTAGAAAGGGTGATATTTAAAATGTTCAACTGTGTAAAACAACAGATGCCTGTACATTCAGGTAGATGTCAAGCTGGCATAAAATAGCCGCACATCAGAGCTGGATCCTTGCCCAAGACAAGTCTGACTCAGGGAATTCGTAAATGAACAGTTTATAATAGAACTTATTTCTCTCTAATTCATTACGCATTTAGAAAATGAATGTGACCAATTAGAAAATAGATTAGACTAGTTCCACCCACTAGTGAAAGTAGTAGTAGTAGTGAAAATCACTCAGTCGTGTCCGGCTCTTGCGATCCCATGGACTGTGCCCCCCCAGTCTCCTCTGTCCGTCGGATTCTCCAGGCCAGAATGCTGGAGTGGATTGCCATTTCCTTTTCCAAGGGATCTTCCAGACCCAGGAATCAAACCCAAGTCTCCTGCATTGCAGGCAGGTTCTTTACCGACTGAGCTATGAGGGAAGTCCCAGGTCCTAATGTGAAGATTTCAAAGCCCCACAGCAAAGCCTTAGAACTAGCACTCAAAGCTTTTCCCTCTCAGCTTGACTTGGCTTGTTATTATATTTCTGTGAGCTTGATCTATTTCTTCTAAGGGAAAGAAATAGATTAGTCCTGGACCAACTTCAGGTTGCTTGGGTACAGTTTAGGAAGGAAAAGTTTATGTGCCTGTGCACCATTTTACATGAAGTTCAAATTTTAAAGCATACGAGCCAGCATTTACACAACTGTTCTGAGCTTCCCCAAAATTGGATTTTCACGGTGGTGTTCATCCTCCAGGTGGCAGCAACCCCTCTTACCAGAAAGTGGCAATCTTGGTAGCTCTAGTTTTGCATCTGCTGTGCCAATGCAGGAGACATAAGAGCTGTGGGTCCAGTTCCTGGGAGGTGAGTATCTCCTGGAGGAGGGCACAGCAACCCACTTCAATCTTCTTGCCTGGAGAATCCCCATGGACAGAGGAGCCTGGCGGGCTGCAGTCCCTAGGGTTGCAAAGAGTCAGACACCGCTGAAGTGACTGAGCACACAGGCACACGTGTCTCTCCAAAATATACATCTCTGTTGCAAGTGTTCTTGCCTGGAGAACCCCAGGGACGGAGGAGCCTGGTGGGCTGCCGTCTGTGGAGTCACACAGAGTTGGACACGACTGAAGTGACTTAGCTGTAGCTATTCCAATAGTGAAAGCAAACTTAGTGTCCCAGACTCATATCTACAAAGTGAAAGGCTCACCAAAATCCTAATCTGAGTAACTTTCAAACCTAGAAAATAGTCTCCCAAATCACTGTAATTGTATGTAGTTGTCTGACCTGATGTAGCCAGAAAGTGTTAGGCTCCCAGTTTTGTCCGACCCTTCATGACCCCATGGACTGTAGCCCGCCAGGTTCATCTGTCTGTGGGATTTCCCAGGCAAGAACACTGGAATGGGTTGCCATTTCCTTCTCCAAGGGATCATCCTGACCCAGGGATTGAACCCACGTCTCCTGCATTGCAGGTGGGTTCTTTACTATCTGAGCCACCAGGGGGCCTCTGATTATAGCTGGAACTACTAGCTATTCACAGAAAATTGATTTCCCCTCACAAATGGCAGTGGTTAGACTACATTTCCCAGCGTGCTTCAGGGTAGATGTGATTATTGTGACTGAATTTAGCTGGTGGCTTATGAGTGGAAGTACCTTTATAGAAATAAGTGTAAATCTTCTGCCCCTCGTCCCACTTCCACAATCTGGTTACAATGAGCCCCTAAGAGCCACAAAGATGAAAAGAGTCTGGGTTCCTGAGTTACCTCCTGGAGAACAAACATCAGAGTCGCAATAACCAGGACTGTTATACAAATGAGGAGTCTAATTCTACTGCACTTGAACTATTGTACCTCCTGGGGTTTCTTTGTTACAGCACTTTTGCTTACCCTGATACCATACTCTGAAGATAATGTTAAAATGGACATTTCTTTTTTATATTTCTGATTTTTCCCTTTATTTTATCATAATTGAAAAACGAAATCACTTAACATGAATACTTGATACATAATTTCCTTAGAACTTCTCTATGGTGAAACAAAACTGTACATATTTTAAGAGTGTATATAATATTAACACTCATGACAATTTCAAACCAACTAGCATCGGTATAGCTTCAAATTACTATTAGTTGTGGCTATTCATGGAAAAAAGACACAAAGCTTATTATGGCTCAGCATGCCAGAAAGACTTAATCTTACATTGTCACAGAGCTCAAACACGGCTCTGTGTAGACATGTAGAATGTGGAGACACTATAAACTGCCATCTGCTTCTCCTAAGTCTCTTAAAACAAAGGTTGGGAAAATACTCAGTACCTCAAATACAGTAACTAACAAAAATATCTCCATTAACTACTTTTTGCCCAGAGTGATTAAGGACAAAAAAAATAGGGATTCTGTAGCTTTATTACCTGATAAACTGCTAATAAGCCTCTGTTAGAAGTTCTTTAGACATTATACTGGAGAAGGCAATGGCAACCCACTCCAGTACTCTTGCCTGGAAAATCCCATGGATGGAGGAGCCTGGTAGGCTACAGTCTATGGGATTTCGAAGTGTTAGATACGAATGAGCGACTTCATTTTCACTTTTCGCTTTCATGCACTGGAGCAGGAAATGTCAACCCACTCCAGTGTTCTTGCCTGGAGAATCCTGGGACAGGAGCCTGGGGGGCTGCCATCTATGGGGTCACACAGAGTCAGACATAACTGATGTGATTTAGCAGCAGCAGCAGACATTACACCAAGTTGTCTTGGTCTTCTGATCATATATATATTCACATATATATATGCATTTTTTTCAAGTAAAGAAACGTTTAACAGATGTAAACTATTTATTGAATATTTGCCACCAAATATTGTTAAATACATTATCTTGCAGCATATTACTTTCGGGTTAAAATGTCAGAAACAAATACCAATATTTACAATTCTTTTAAAGAATGTTATATAATGACACATTAAGGCATACATTCTTTTGGCTTATAATTCTTAAAAGAATGATAATAGCAAAAGTGATGCAACATCTTCAGTGCGAGATTATGATTAAGCTACGTTTTACAAAAATGTGGTATAAAATGGCAATAATCCCATTCAATATCGTGGGTTATTAGATCCCTTCAGGATGGGCTGATAATTTATACAGTCAAACTTTAAAATTAACAGATAAAGGCAGTCCAATACTGCCACTGAGAAGTACATCTCTTAACATATACAACTCTCAGGCCATAGTTTTGAAGGTCTGAAGTATCAAGTTGGTTTGATGAATTAGTCTGTTGGCACTTATGAAAACATTTATTGCCTTTTTAAAATAGGTTTTCAGAGTATCACTGAAACTTTTAGAGTACTTTACGAATTCTTTCTTTTGGCGTTCAAGTGCCCTGTGGTTCTGGAATTGATATTTCTTGAAGACATTGTTTACTGTATCAAGAAGTTCTTTTATTGCACTAGTTATATCCTTGATTGTCTGCAGAAGCCTCACTCTGTCGTTGTCTCATCTGGGATCGTACTGGGAATTTGTTTAAGTGCTTGTGCCTTTTCGTTTAGGTCCTGGAATTCTGGCTTTGATCATTCAATCATATACTCTTCTACATCACCAGCTGCCATTCGAAGAAGGGATTCTGTGAAGTTGACTTCTACACTTTTTTCTCTAAATTCTCATAATTATGTCTTGTGTGAGTCCCGGATTTTCTTTTTCAGCCTTAATGAAAGCTGCTCTCAGTGTCTGAGCTGCAGACAGATGTACTTGTTCTAGCTCATTAAACACGGGATACATGACTGCATAGAGGGGCATAGACGCCATAGAAGTGGTCTCAGCTTCATTCTTCGTCTCTTCCATTGTCATCCTCGTTCCAAAGCCAACTACAGCAGAGAAAGCAGTGCTAAAATGCAGGGGAATCTTCATTCACAGCAGTCTTTCTTCTCTTTTTTTGTGATAAAAGAATAAAGCACAAAACATATACTGACTGGCTACTGAGGTACTGACTTCACTTGCCACCTTTGAAGCCCTCTTCAACTCCCTGATCAATTCACTCCAGTGATGCCAGACAGACCCAAGAAGAACCCTAAAATTGACATTTCTGAACTTTTTTCTGAATATATAATTGGGAGATGGTGGTGAAGGATAGAGAAAAACTGAAAACTGGTGTGCTGCAGTCCATGGGGTCTCAAAGAGTCAGACATGACTGAGAAATCGAATAACAGCATATAAGGGTAATCAACATGGACATCTATTGTCTTGAATAAACAAAGACACTGATTTAAATCTTTTATAACTTAAGTTTTTAAGTAACAAAATAATTTGTTTCAAAAGAAAGGTAAAATTTATATTTTTATTTTTGGATGCTCTCAAGTTTCATAAAAGAGTTCTCCAATTATTGTCAAAAATCATCTAGAATGTATGTTTTTTGATAAATAAATATTTTTTTATGCTCAAATGAGTGAGCATTCATTCTTTTATTTTAAGGTACAGTATAGGACAGTACTTCTCAGTTTGCTTACATTCTAACAGTGAAGAAATTAGATTCATGCATACATAGAACTTGGGCTTCCTTGGTGGCTTAAATGGTAAAGAATCTGCGTGTAATGAAGGAGACCAGGTTTGATCCCTGGGTTGAAAAGATCCCTGGAGAAGGGAATGGCAATCCACTCCAGGATTCTTGCCTGGAGAATCCCGTGGATAGAGGAGCCCGGTGGGCTACAGTTCACAGGGTGGCAAAGAGTCAGACGCGACTAAGCAACTAACACTTTCATATATAACTTAGCACAACAGTTTGTGATAGGTTCCAAAAACTGGTTTAGAAGTTATTAAATTTGAAAGCATTCAATACTGAGAAAGTATGTGTGTATGTTTCTGGGTGACTAATAAGTCTCAGAAATGTAAATATTAATAACTATAATAAAGCATTTACTATATAAATAAGATTAAATTATTTCTATTTTAGTTTTGGGAATGCAAAGACAGAAATAAACTTTTTTAAAAACGTACAAATGTTTTCAGTGTTCAAAGACCTCAAGTTCTATTAAAATGAACAGCTGGCTTAAGACCTGTGGAGAAAATCAAGAGAAAACCAACAGTCTGGAACTAAATCAGGGAAATTTTGAAACAGTGTTACAAAAAAAGTTGGAGGTAACATAGTTGCCACTGAAAAATGACAATTTGTTATTTCAACACCTTCAGATTCTCAGAGGTATAAGCTGTGACTATGTTGTCAGCCATACTCCTGCATGCTCTTGAAAGAGAATTAAAACTGGTTAAAGACAAATAGCCCCTCACGGATCACTGCCTTGTCATGGCAAAGGGGCTTATGTAACTCAGTGAAGCTATGAGCCATGCCATGCAGGGCCACCCGAGACAGATGGGTCATAGCAGAGAATTCTGACAAAACGTGATCCAGTGGAGGAAGGAATGGCAAACCACCTCAGTACATTTGCCGTGAGAACCTCATGAACTGTAAAAAATGCCAAAAAAATATGACACTGAAGACGAGTCCCCCAGGTCTGAAGATGTCTAGCATGCTACTGGGGAAGAGCAAAGCGAAAGTCACCCTGTTGTGTCTGACTCTTTGTGACCCCATGAACTGTAGTCCATGGAATTCTCCAGGCTAGAATACTGGAGTAGTAGTAGTAGTCTTCCCCTTCTCCAAGGAATCTTTCCAACCCAGGGATCAAACCCAGGTCTCCCGCATTGTAGATGAATTTCTTTTTTTTAACCAACTGAGCTATCACAGAAACCCAGGAAGAGCAAAAGAGAACTACTAAATAGCCTCAGAAAGAATGAAGAGGCTGGGCCAAAGCAGAAATGATGCTCAGCTGTGGGTAGATCTGGCGATGAAAGTAAAATCCATGCTTCAAGAACAGTATTGTATAGGAACCTGGAATGTTAGGTCCATGAATCTAGGTAAATCGCACGTGGTCAAGCAGGAGATGGTAAGAATAAACATAGGCATCTTTGGAATCAGTGAACTAAAATGGACAAGAATGGGAAAATTTAATTCATATGACCATTATATCTACTACTGTGGCAAGAATCCCATAGAAGAAATGGAGTAGCCCTCATAATCAACAAAAGAGTCTAAAATGCAGTACTTGGATGCAACCTCAAAAATGACAGAAAGGTCTCCATTTGTTTCCAAGGCAAGCCGTTCAACATCACAGGAATTCAGGTCTATGCCCCTATCACAGATTCTGAAGAAGCTGAAGTTGATCAGTTCTATGAAGACCTAGAACACCTATGAAGATCTCCTAGAACTAACACCAAAAAAAAGATCATTGGGGATTGGAATGCAAAAGTAGGAGGTCAAGAGATACCTGGAGTAACAGGCAAGTTTGGCCCTGGAGAACAAAGTGAAGCAGGGCAAAGGCTAACTGAATTCTGCCAAGAGAATACACTGGTCATAGCAAATACCCTTTTCAACTCCACAAGAGATGACTTTACACAGGGACATCACCATATGGCCAACATAAAAATCAAATTGACCACATTCTTTGTACCTGAAAATGGAGAAGCTGTATACAGTTAGCAAAAACAAGACCTGGAGCTGACTGTGGCTCAGATCACCAGCTTCTCATAGCAAAATTTATTCTTCAACTAAAGAAAGTGGAGAAAACCACTAGGCCAGCCAGGTACCCTATGAATATGCAGTGGAGGTAACGAATAGATTCAAGGGATTAGATCTAGTTAAGAGTGTGCCTAAAGAACTATGGCTAGAAGTCTGTAATATTGTATAGGAGGCAGCAAACAAAACCATCCCAAAGAAAAAGAAAAGCAAGAAGACAAAGTGGTTATCTGAGGAGATCTTACAAATAGTTAAAAAAAGAAGAGAAGTGAAAAACAAGGGAGAAAGGGAAAGGTATATCAAACTAAACACAGATTTCCAAAGAACAGCACAGAGAGAAAAGAAGGCCTTCTTCAGTGAACAGTGTATAAAACTAGAAGAAAACAACAGAAGGGGAAAGACTGAAGATCTCTTCAGGAAAGTTGGAGATATCAAAGGAGCATTTTGCCCAAAGATGAGCATGATAAAGGACATAAATTGTAGAGACCTAGTAGATGCTGATGAGATCAGGAAGAGATGGAAAGAATACATGGAAGAAATGTACAAAAAAGATCCAAATGAACTGGATTACTTCAACGGTATNTGGAGATATCAAAGGAGCATTTTGCCCAAAGATGAGCATGATAAAGGACATAAATTGTAGAGACCTAGTAGATGCTGATGAGATCAGGAAGAGATGGAAAGAATACATGGAAGAAATGTACAAAAAAGATCCAAATGAACTGGATTACTTCAACGGTATAGTCAGCCACCCAGAGCCAGACATTTTGAAGAGCAAAGTCAAGTGGGCCTTAGGAAGCACTGCTGGTAATAAAGCTAGTGGATATGATAGAATTACAATAGAACTCTTTAAAACACTAAAGGATGATGCCATCAAGGTGTTGCACTCATTATGTCAACAAATTTGGAAGACCCAGCAGTGGCCACAGGCTTGGAATAGGCCAATCCTCATCCCAATTCCCAAGAAGGGTAGTACTAAAGAATGAGCTAACCATCAGACAATTGCATTCATCCCTGGTGGCTCAGGAGGTAAAGCAACTGTCTACAATGCAGGAGACCTGGGTTCGATCCCTGGATCGGGAAGATCCCGTGGAGAAGGAAATGGCAATCCACTCCAGTATTATTGCCTGGAAAATCCCATGGACAGAGGAGCATGGTAGGCTACAGTCCATGGGGTCACAAAGAGTTGGACACAACTGAGCGACTTCACTCACTCCCATGCTAGTAAGGTCATGCTTAAAATCTTGCATGCTAGACTTTAGCATTATTGGAACCAAGAACTTCCAGATGTCCAAGCTGGGTTTAGAAAAGGAAGAGGAATCAGGTCAAATTGCCAGGATTCGCTGGATCATAGAGAAAACAAAGGAATTCCAGAAACATATCTACCTCTGTTTAATCGACTATGTCAAAGCCTTTGACTATGTGGATCATAATAAACTGTGGAAAGCTCTTAAAGAGATGGAAATACCTGACCATCTTACCTGTCTTCTAAGAAATCTGTACGCAGGTTAAGAAGCAACAGTTAGAACCCTGTATAGAACAACTGATTGGTTCAAGATTGAGAAAAGAATACCTCAGGGCTGTCTGCTGTTACCCTGTTTGTTTAATCTATACACTGAGAACATAGTGAGAAATGCCAGGCTGGATGAGTTACAAGCTGGAATCAAGATAGGTTGGAGAAACATCAACAGCCTCAGATATGTGGGTGGTACTACCCTTATGGCAGAAAGTGAAGAGGAACTAAAGAGCCTCTTGATGAAAATGAAAGAGGAGAGTGAAAACGTTGGCTTAAAGCTCAAAATTCAGAAAACTAAGATCATGGCATCTGGCCCATCACTTTATGGCAAATAGCTGGGGAAACAGTGTCAGATTTTATTTTGGGGGGCTCCAAAATCACTGCAGATGGCGATTGCAGCCATGAAGTTAAAAGACATTTACTCCTTGAAAGGAAAATGATGACCAACTTAGACAGCATATTAAAAAGCAGAGACATTAC
>SJYA01001365.1:2376608-2406698 GCA_006410615.1 Neotragus moschatus | reverse complement strand
GGGGCTCCAAAATCACTGCAGATGGCGATTGCAGCCATGAAATTAAAAGACATTTACTCCTTGAAAGGAAAATGATGACCAACCTAGACAGCATATTAAAAAGCAGAGACATTACCTTGTCAGCAAAGGTCCATCTAGTCAAGGCTATGGTTTTTCTAGTAGTCATGTATGGATGTGAAAGTTGGACTGTGAAGAAAGCTGAGTGCCAAAGAATTGATGCTTTTGAACTGTGTTGTTGGAGAAGACTCTCGAGACTCTTGAGAGTCTTGAGAGTCCCTTTGACTGCAAGGAGATCCATTCTAAAGGAGATCAGTCCTGGGTGTTCATTGAAAGGACTGATGGTGAAGCTGAAACTCCAATACTTTGGCCGCCTGATGCAAAGAATTGACTCATTTGAAGAGACCCTGATGCTAGGAAAGATTGAAAGCAGGAGGAGAAGGGGACGACAGAGGATGAGATGGCTGGATAGCATCACCGACTCGATGAACATGGGTTTGGGTAAACTCTGGGAGTTGGTGATGGACAGGGAGACCTGATGTGCTGCGACTCATGGGGTTGCAAAGAGTCAGACACGACTGAGTGACTGAACTGAACTNGGAAAGATTGAAAGCAGGAGGAGAAGGGGACGACAGAGGATGAGATGGCTGGATAGCATCACCGACTCGATGAACATGGGTTTGGGTAAACTCTGGGAGTTGGTGATGGACAGGGAGACCTGATGTGCTGCGACTCATGGGGTTGCAAAGAGTCAGACACGACTGAGTGACTGAACTGAACTGAAGACAGGCTCAAGGGTATACTGTACAATGTGGGGAATAGAACAAATATTTTGTAGTAACTGTAAATGGGAAATAAACATTAAATGGTATAAGAAATTAAAAATGTTTAAAGTTTAAAGATTAAAAAATAAATTTAAATTAAAAAATGAAAAAATGGTCCCAAAATAGTCAAGGCACTAGAAGAATAGGTAAAAGGAACTGCTCCATCAGCTATGAAGAAATTGGTGTTTCTATTGCAATTAAGACACTGATATTGTCACAAGAATTGGAAAATCAAGAGAAATAAAAGTCCAGAAGAAAAACTGGTTTTACTAACAATCAGGGCTAACCATGGATTGCTCTCTCCAGTTTCTAGATCAGGGTCTGGTAGGTGCAGCTGTTCAGTAACAATTTCAGAAAAGCTCACTGGCGGACAGCAGGAAATCCTAAAAGCAGTGTTAAAGTTCACTCTTTACTTTTATAAGACTAGTAAAACACTCAAACTCCTGTTTTTTCTTTTTCTAAGGACTATGATCATTATGTCATGATTTCATGGCTAAAAGACAGGTTCAGATTTTCAACGATCATTTCACAGTTCGTGTCTTCTCCTCCTATGTGAGCAAATGGATGAGGGTACAATATTATTGCTCAAATCCTTGGAGGCCTACCTAATTCATGCCCTAATGCACACAATAATTCCAGGGAACGGAGGGATATTTTTCTAACCAAGACAAGCTTTACTTCTTTGTTGTTCATGCTAGATTTATTTGCAAAGTGATGAAAAGGTCTTTACTGTTCTGAACAAAAACAGGGCAAACTATAAATGGATTTTAATAAAATACATTTTCAACATTCTTATTTTCCTAGTGCTATACAGTGGAAATCTAGCTTACTTTGTGAATATAAATTATAGGAATTCAACTATAAGTACTTGACAAAAAAGAAAATTGATGACAAATACATACATTACTGATGTCTTAAAGGATTTAAAAGAGGAATTTGGATTAATCTCAATTTTAGTACTTTGCATTAGAACTTAACTTTCAATATATGAAACAGTTCTACTGTATGTAACTTTTTGAAATACGATTGCTAAAAGAAAACTGAAACTTGGAAGCTTTCTGTAAGGTAAAAACTAACTTTGATAATATTTTAAANGAATTTGGATTAATCTCAATTTTAGTACTTTGCATTAGAACTTAACTTTCAATATATGAAACAGTTCTACTGTATGTAACTTTTTGAAATACGATTGCTAAAAGAAAACTGAAACTTGGAAGCTTTCTGTAAGGTAAAAACTAACTTTGATAATATTTTAAAGTTTGCATGTGATAACTCTTATTAGTTTTACAGTTTTTATAAGATAATTTTATATTTACTGAAGATAGTCTTTTAACCACCTTAAAGATTAAATACTTACTTATCTAAAGAACTTTGACTTGTTTTGGCTGAGTCATCCTTATCCCCCAAAAAGTGAGAACATTTTTGTGTGTTCCTTAAAGAAATTCCCAGCCAACTGTCAATGCTTTCTTTTTTGTCTTTTCAAATGGTTTATGGATTAATGCTTGATATCATGACATAGTACTTAAATTTTTGAGACTATTCTCATTTTATCACTAGTCTATTTTAAACTAATATTTTCAATTCAAGAAGGAGCCACAACTACTTTGCTGTGAAACACTTTGGGGAGAAAGAGAGGAGACAGCCACATGTCTGCTATGGTACTTAATATATGTTGTAGGGGAACAAAACGTGCCACTCTGAAATGTCTTTTTGATGTGCAAATTATTTCATACTGCAAACAGTCAACATCCAAGAGAATCTTTGACCTTCCCCCTAACTGTCTAAAGGAATGTAGATACAGATTTTGTTTCCCGGAAGGGTGCTTTCACTGTAGATACAAGTGTAGTATAAATTAGGTATCTTTCTCTGGGTCTCTCTCTCCCTTGAGTATATGTTATTAAACAGTTGTTTTCCTCCTAATTATCTGTCTCATGTCAGATTAATTCTCAGACCAGCCAGAAGAACCTAGAAGGGTAGAGGAAAATTCTTCTTCCTCAACACTGTGATATATGATATGTGGGGGATATACATTAGAATAAGATTTAAAGGAAACATGATGTCTTGGCTTGGGGTGCCATAACAAAATACCATCAACTGGATGACGTTTCAACAAAAGAAATGTGTTTCTCATAGTTCTGGGGATTGTAAGCCCCAGATTAGCGTGCTAGCATGGTCAAGTTCTGGAGAGGATCCTCTTCTGGGCTGCAGATGGCTGACTTCTTATTGGGTCTTCACATGGCTAAAAAGGGGCAAGCTGCTTATCTGGCCTCTTCTTGTAAGAATACCAATCCCACTCAAGTGGGTCTCACCCTCATAACTTAATTACCTCCAAATACCACCACATTGGTAATTAGATTTCAACATGGATTTTGAGTCAGTCCCTACTTCAGGGAGGAGGGTGTATTTGAATTGGACACTAAAGAGTAAAAGTGAGCCTGCATTTCTCAAGTCATAAAATCAGGTGTATATAGCAAGGGAATTTTTTCCTCTAAAACTGAACTGAAATTCTATTTCAAGCTCTTCTTTCTGCCTAATACCAGAAAATTTAATCTGGATACTTCGAGATAAACCCAGATGTAGAAATTTCTTATGAATTTCCACTGAAATTCAGTCATACACAGCTAGTCAAGGTGTAGTCTGTGGACATTATTTTGCTGAAAATGCAGACTCTTTGTCCCAACCATGATCTTCTGAATGAAAATCAAGATCTTATCAACAGTTTCTGAATCAGAATCAGCAGTTTCACAAGATTCCCTGGTGATTTCTATGCACATTAAAACTTGAGAAATCCTGACAGTGTTTGTCTCTCCCTTTCTCTTACGTGCACCATCAAGGTCAGTTGCTAACCCTGCTGCAGACTGCCAACCAGTCTCCTCTCAAACAGCTGGCCCTCCACTGTGGCCAGCCTCAGCTGAGATGAAAGCTGATCTCCATCTGAGGTCTGGCCTTACTTTCCTCCTCTCTCATGGTTTTCCTTTGTTCCGATGACAAGGCCTTTCAGGATCTTCCACATCCTCTCTTTCCACTAATCTCACATTTCTCTGGCTTCTGAAAAATTCCTTTGTTTTCCTAGAGTCTTTCTGGCTGGCATGGTCTTTGTGGAATCCCATCAGCCTAGGGCTCTGATGGTCAAGTAGTCAATTACCACGGGTGCAACGGCTTTCTTGTAGTTGGATAGGTATGCTGTCCAGGTTGTGTTTAACTATACATTCCTGAGTTCATAATAGGCAATAAATACCGAGGAGAAGTAAAATGTAAAATGTGCTGAGCGTCACAAATTCTTCAACAGTTTTCTTATTAATTTCATCCATTCTCCTAATGAACATTTATTGAGTAGCCAATATACATCAGATTGGACTAAGAATCAGTATTGAAAAGATTATAGTCCCCACTTCAAGGAAATTAGGAAATATATGGCATTAATTATGCATAAAGAAAATAATGGGAGCAGACTTTAGGTCGTAAACTGTTAACCCACTAGTGGTTGGAGAGAAAAGGCAAACTTATTATCCTAATACAATGAATGTTAGGGATATATTAGTAAGAATATTGCTTTCACATAGTTTCCAAATTATACATATTGTATTATGTTTGACAATTCTTATCTGTTAGTGGAAAGTGNTAATGGGAGCAGACTTTAGGTCGTAAACTGTTAACCCACTAGTGGTTGGAGAGAAAAGGCAAACTTATTATCCTAATACAATGAATGTTAGGGATATATTAGTAAGAATATTGCTTTCACATAGTTTCCAAATTATACATATTGTATTATGTTTGACAATTCTTATCTGTTAGTGGAAAGTGGTTCTTTTATTAATCAATGAAAACTGTTTTAGTCAGTGGAAACATGGCCATTCATTTCACAATGTGCCTAGTCACTGAATTGTGTCTGACTCTTTGTGACCTCATGGACTGTAGCCTACCAGGCTCCTCTATCCATGGGGATTCTCCAGGCAAGAATACTGGAGTGGGTTGCCATGACCTCATCCAGGGGATCTTCCCAATCCAGGGATCAAACCCAAGTCTCCTATATTGCAAACAGATTCTTTACCATCTGAGCCACCAGGAGAACCCAGGAATACTGGAGTGGGTAGCCTATTCCTTCTCTACGCGATCTTCCTGACCCAGGAATCGAACCGGGGTCTCCTGCATTGCTGGCAGATTCTTTACCAGTTGAGCTACCAGGGAAGCCCAAGTAATAAAGCTATTTGAAAAATATCTGTCAGGATTTTTCTTATTTCAAATTGTATCTTCCAAATGGGCAAGATTTTATTGCTAATGCAATAAAATGACATGGAGAATAAAAAGGCATAGAGAAGACAATCAGATACTAAAACATAGGACCTGGATTCTCTTAGTTAAAAGAATAAGGTTATCAACAAAATAGTTTTCTTTTCTAGAATAAGAATATCCATCAAAATGACCTATTCAAGCTAAATATAATCTTACTATATGATCCCACAGTCACTAGTAGATATTTACTCATTTGTATTGAAGACCTATGTGCACACATTTTTTAGCATCAAAAATAAATTAATCACTTAAGCACTACAAGACATAAAGGAATCTTAAATGCATATTGCTAAGTGAAAAGAAGCCAGTCTGAAAGGACTATGTACTGTAGGATTCCAACTATATGACATTCTGGGAAAGGCAAAACTATAGAGATAACAATAAAGAGATCAGTGGTTTCCAGGGAGAAATAGGTGGAGCACGGGGGACTTTTAGAGCAATGAAACTCTTCTCATGATACTGTAACAATGCAAATGTGATATCATGTATTTGTCAAAACCTACAGAACCTTATAACACAAAGAGTGAAATGTAATGTATGCAATTAAAAAAAAAATTGGGTGGTCAGAATATACACTATGAAAAAATGCAGACTCTAATGCAGGTTCAAGAGACTTTGTATTACAACACATGAAACAATCTCACTGAAGGAATTGAGGGCTGGAAGTTGCTGACAAATAACTTTGAAAGTGAATGGAGTCCGTAAAATAGAGGGCAAAAGGAACTGCATGTGGTACCNTAGAGATGGAGGCATCAGGGAGAACTCATGTTTAACCTGGATACAAATGATAGAAATGCACCTCTATGTATATACATAGGTGTTTTAGTTTGCTGTATTGTTGTTGTTGTGCAGTTGCTGAGTCATGTCTGACTCTTTGCAACCCCATGGACTGTAGCATGTCAGGATCCTCTGTCCGTGGGGTTGTCCAAGCAAGAATACTGGAGTTGGTTGCCATTTCCATCTCCACAGGTTGCTGTGGCTGTGTAACATTTCAGCTTCCCAGCTGGCCCTAGTGGTAAAGAAACTGTCTGGCAATGTAGGAGATGTAAGAGATATGGGTTGGTTCCCTGCATCAGGAAGATGCCTTGGAGAAGTGAGTGGCACCTCAGTCCAGTATTCTTTCCTAGAAAACTGCATGGACAGAGGAGCCTGGTGGGCTACAGTCCATAAGGTCTCAAAGAGTCAGACAAGACTGAAGTGACTGAGCATGCATGTAGCAGGCACACAGGTGTAACAATTACCACAACTGGGTTGCTTAAAGCAAGCAAAATTCTGGGATCTAAAACCAACATGTCAGCAGGTCTGCCATCTTTCTGGAGGCTCTAGGGGAGAGTCTCTTCCCGGTTCTTCCAGCTTCTGATGGCTTCACGCTTTCCTTGGCTTGTGGCTGCATCACCCCAATCTCACCTCCACAATCACATCACCTCTTCCTCTTTGTATGACTCTCCCTTTTGTGTCTCTTTCACAAGTATATATGTGATGGCATTTAGGGCCCACCAAACAATCCAGGATCATCTCCACATTGCAAGAAATTTAATCACAATTGCAGATTTCATTTTCTCAAATAATGTACATTCACAGGTTTTGGAGACTTAAGGTAGATATCTTTATTTTTGGGGGGGGGGTCATTTTCAGCCTACCACACACAGATTACTATACACACACATATTTCTTATCTCTGTCAGTTTAAAAGGCCTAAACGAATGACACCTAGTTGCAACAAGTATGTCCGTTGCCCACACTTTGGTTTCCAATGAAGGAACTAGGGCTCTTTGGATCGATGGTGGATTCTAAGACAGGAATAGCATACATGCAAGCCTTGTAGCGCCAGTTGTCAAAAACAATATCTATGGGAGTATTTCAACGTATCTATGGGAGTATTTCATATCTATGGGAGCCAACTGGAAGGTTTCTCAGTGGCCAGACCTGGGAAAATTTGAGCAGGAAAATAAAGTAATATGGAATTATGACCCAAAGTATAAAATCACTATCCATAGAGTCTGTATTGATATAAATCAATGACTGAGTAAATTAATAAGCAGGGACAAGTCTCCTGTGAAGAATTCCAAATAATTTGTGTACATACTCCACCCTAAAGGGGGAGAATGTGATGATCCATCCTTTAAGTGTGGGCTGTGATAGTGTCTTCCCTCCAAATATTACACCATGGAAAAGGGGGGAAAGAAGGTCATTTTATGCTGGAGAAACCTGACAAATACTGCTTCAGCTAGGTGACAAAGGTCAACATCGATGGTTACAACTCATGCTGATCATCTACATTGTTGATGTGATGTGATGAAAATGTCACTTCACCTCTGAGGTCTTCCTCCCAGAACCCAGAACTCTCATTATCATGATAGAAACAGCAGGCAAATTCAAATTGAAGGACAGTGTACAAAACACTTTACCAGTGTTCCTGAAAATGTCAAGGTCTTCAAAAACAAAGAAAGTCTGAGAAACTGTCATACCAGGAGGGCCCGAAGGAGGCCTAACGATTAGATGCAGTGTCTTAGATGAGATCCTGGAACACAAAATGGACATTAGGGGCAAACTAAAGAAATCTGAACAGAGTATGGGCTTAAGTTAATAACACATCATTATTGGCTTCTTAATTGTCACAAATGTACTACCCTAATATAAAGTGTCACAAACAGAAGCAATGTATGCAGAGGGGGAGGGTGATGTATTAGCACTCTCTGTACTATATACTCATTTTTTTTTTGTAAATCTGAAACTGTCCAAAAATAAAGCCTGTTGATAAAATAATATCTTCATTGCTATTTTATTCTTTTCATAGTAAGATTTGTTTTGTTTTTATTTTTGAATACTTCTATAAACTTTAATGAGATTGAAACTGTGACATAAAACTTTTGAAAAGGATATCATCAATCCAAGATAGGCTGACCAGAGAATTCTAACAAATATTTAAAAAATTAAGATTGATTTGACATAATCTCTTCAAGAAAATGAAAGAGTAGGAAACCATTCCCAACTAATTAGATGGGGCCAGTATTGCTCTACATCAAAATCAGACAAAGGCAGTACAAAAGGAAATTTCAGACTAATGTCTCTCACAAATTTGGAATTAAGTTTTCACTCTCACACATACAAATCAACCAAATGAATTCAACAATGTATAAAAACATTTCTTGATAGTTTCTGGTCCCTTCCTAAGTCTGGTCCCATTACCTATCTCTTCAAAGGGTTTAAGTGAATCAAGGTTTTGTTTTTCAACTTAAAGAGCTTAGCTTCCTAAGCAGCCTATCTCATGAGCAGTATATGTGGGAGGGCTCTGGAGTGAGCTGAAAATCCCACTTCCCTCAGCATCTTTTAGGATGTGACAAGTTCCACTTCAGTTTCCCTGTGGACGTAATAACAGCATGTCTCACAATTTCATTGAGTTGATAGTAATACAGTACCTTCTCCTCTAAAATTGTTGTGAGAGTTAAATGAGATAGTATCTTGGCATCCACGAGGCAAGGGATCTTGCCTTCTATGGCACATCAATGTATTCTCACCCCTATTCTTCCCTGCTGCTGCTGCTACTAAGTTGCTTCAGTTGTGTCTGACTCTGTGCGACCCCATAGACGGCAGCCCACCAGGCTCCCCCGTCCCTGGGATTCTCCAGGCAAGAACACTGGAGTGGGTTGCCATTTCTTTCTTCCCTAGTTTTCCGTAAAGATCCAGAGTGCAATCTTAAGCTTTGAGACCTGTAGGGTCTCTGTTGCAATAATTCAACATATAAGCAGACTTAGACAATATGTAAATGAATGGGTGTGATTAAGTTTCGGTTAAACTTCATTGGAGAATCCCATGGACAGAGAAGTCTGGTGAGTTATATTCCATGGGGTTCCAAAAAGTCGGTTGTGACTGAGTGACTAATGATAACTTGTCTATGGAGGCCAAAATTTAAATTTTGTGTAAAACTTTCATGTACTACAAAATATTACCCTCTCTTTCTTTGATGCCCCCCACCCTATCATTTCAAAATGTAAAACCATTCTTAAGCAGGATCACTCCAGACCCCTTGCATATCTACTCCCACACATCAAAGTAAGCTAGCCAGAAAGCTAAGCTCTTTAAACTGCCAAAAAAAAAAAGAGAGAAATGAACAGATTATGAAGAAACTGAAATAGTAATGAAGATAGAATTTTTTTCAGATTCTAAATTCATACAGTGAGCTGGAGTTAGCCTATAGGACATAGTTTGCTGATTCCTGGTCTAGTACAAAGTCAGTATTCATTAAATTCAAAAGGTATTTAGTCATATTGATACAATAGCAGCATTAGTATTATCAACTATTTTTGTTACTTCTGTGACAGCTAGAAAGTGAATGTTTATAAATCATGCAATCTGCCTTAATAATTTCAATTGTATATACTCATTGATCTCCTTTTTAAAAACACAGAAACAGTACTTTCTTATCTATAGACCCTAAAATTTTCAATGTCAGATCTTTGTGCTCTTAACTTTCTGAAGGATTGAAAACACAGAAAATAAGATAAAATCATGTTGCCTTTTCTTTGGTTTCTTTTCCAATTATGAGGTTTGGGAAATAACACATCAAGTAAAAAATTATTTAGAGAGTTCATTTTTAAAGTACATCCTTTGTGAAACTGTCTGAACCAGCTTTGTTTTAAAGAACATTCTCTGGAGATTCTGGGCTAAAAGCTCAGAGAGAAAACAGCTGTGGCTATGTGGAAATGTTATATAGGTCTTTTTGACAGCATATTTAGCTTGTTTTTTCCTAGGCTCTGTTCACAAAGAGCACATTCTGTGTTGGAGGAGCCACTGTAATACCTTATCGCTGCCACCCTGCACCAAAATACTCTGTTAGGTAAAGACCTCTGAGTATGGTTTTACAGAACCATGGGTATGATCCTAAAGTCAGAAGGTGGTTTTTCCACAATCATTCTGAAGAAAAATAAAGAAACAGTAGCATTTAAAGATATTCTTAAACTCTGGTTCAAAGGCTTATCTTTGATGAAGCTTCCTAGAAAATAAATCATGTGAAACAGGACTCTTTTCAATGCACAGAAATTCTGAGAAGTTGTTTGGATTGCTTTTTAAAAATCCACTGGATTCTTACCTTCTAAAGTCAGGCATTGGGCTTTCCTTGCCTGTTGCCATATCTCCATAGGACTTAGCAGCCACCTTCCAAATTGTATGTGCTGCATTGTGGAAGTGAGTTACAACTTCTTATTCACTTAATTTAGCTGTTGGAGTGGAACCAAGAGAGAATAGAGGGGCCTGAGCCAAATAACACTTGGAAAGATTTGTTAGCCTACATACTTCATTTTTCAGAGAGCTCAACTCTGATATACTGGCATATATACCACTTATGGGATGACTTGGACCGAAAAGTACAAATTGCCTAAATCTTTTTAGTTTTCAGGAGAGGATAATATGTGTCTTTTAGAAGCACACCTCACTTAAGAACAGGTTCATAAAAAGTCAATGGTAATTCTCTTCTGAAATCCCTTTATACAATGCAATCATTCATCAAAGAATTCTATAAACTTAAGTTCTAGGCAAGTATAATTAACAAAATTAGTCTAATCTCCCAATGAAATGATTTATCTAAAATTGTTTAGTTAGTGAAGTGATTTAAAAGTAACAATGAAATGGCAGGACAGATCATTATATTTAAAAATAGGTTACCTATAAGGTGAGGACAGAGAAAGAAGTTAGATTTCTTCAAATATACTTTGTTTATATGTTTAATTTTGGAACTGTATAAATGTCTCACATAATCATAACATAAAATGAAATATAAAAATTAAAATATAAATAAACTTAAAAAGAAATCCAGCTGTTAGCATTAACTTCAGACAAGACATTATTCCAAATGTCTTTAAAATATAAATCAATTGCTTATACCTAGATTAATCGATTAACGGTGTTAATTGATTGCTTAAACACCCCAGGGACAAAAAGAACTATAAACATAATCCTAAGCTGTTTTCAGTTTCAGTCAGATCGTTGGAGGTTGTGGTAGACATAAATAAGTGCTGCTCAGACCCCCTTTGAAGGAAGACAGTGTGGTCAGAGGACAGCCTTAGGATATNGAATCAATTCTAATGAGGTGGATGAAACTGGAGCCTATTATACAGAGTGAAGTAAGCCAGAAAGAAAAACACCAATACAATATACTAACACATATATATGGAATTTAGAAAGATGGTAATGATAACCCTGTATGCGAGACAGCAAAAGAGACACAGATGTATAGCACAGACTTTTGGACTCTGAGGCGGGGGGGATGATTTGGGAGAATGGCAGTGAAACATGTATACTATCATGTAAGAAACAAATCACCAGTCTATGTTTCATACAGGATACAGGATGCTTGGGTCTGGTGCACTGGGATGACCCAGAGAGATGATTTGGGGAGGGTGGTGGGAGGGGGGTTCAGGATTGGGAACTCATGTACACCTGTGGTGGATTCATGTCAATGTATGGNATGTAAGAAACAAATCACCAGTCTATGTTTCATACAGGATACAGGATGCTTGGGTCTGGTGCACTGGGATGACCCAGAGAGATGATTTGGGGAGGGTGGTGGGAGGGGGGTTCAGGATTGGGAACTCATGTACACCTGTGGTGGATTCATGTCAATGTATGGCAAAACCAATACAGTATTGTAAAGTAAAATAAAGTAAAAAAAATAAAATAAAATGCATATTTTTGTATCAGTTGACTTCTACTGCTTAACAAAACCATTCTAAAACTTAATGGATTAAAACAATAGTGTTTTTATTTCTCATGATTCTGCGGGTTAGCTGGATAGTTCTTCTGGTTTGGGAAGCTAGTTTGGGGAGGGATTGTGTTTGACAGCCTTATTCACATGTCTAAGGTCTCAACTGGGACATCTGTGATGTTGGGTGTTTCTCTCCATGTGGTCTTTTTCCCTTAAGGAAGATAACACAGGCTTGTTCCCAGAATACCTGAGCAAGCCCCCTTTGCACCTATGCTTTTCAAGTATATGTTTTTGTCACTTCTGTTGTTGCCCATTAGCCAAGGCTATTATCACGGCCAAATCCAGATTCTAGAGTTAGCGAAATAGGTCCACATCTCAGTGGGAGGAGAGTTAAGGTCAGAGTCATGTTGCATAGAGGAAGGGGAGGCATTTGTGCCCATTTTTGCATTTATTACAATTTCTTATATTTACTTAAAAGACATGGAGACAATGATCTACTGAAAAGTGCTAGTTTGAGACCAGGATTTGACCACCATAGGTCCTCATTGCTATTCAGTGGGTTATCACTTTTAGATATTTTCACTGAGTAGCAAAGAACACCAGGATTCCTTGGAGAAATGGTTGCTTCCAGGTTAGGGACAGGAGAAGTACAAGATGAGGCTAGAATATATTTTAATACCAGACAATAGGAAAACTACCATTGATACTGGGGTTGAATCAAAGGGATTTAGAACCAACTTGAATATACTTTCAATGGCCAACGATGGAGAAATTTGAGTACTAATAAGGATGGTAATCACAAGGTGTAAAAATAGTGAAATGTATTTAAAATCCATGAGCTCATAGTGACACTGGAGCTTCACCCTGAGGGAAAAGTTTTAGGTCCCACATACTTACAGGCTAAGGAGGTACTCCCATGGAATGTAAGCAGGGAGACACTATCCTTGTGAATTCACTTGGCATCACTACAGCTTGACAGGACTCCCTAGGAAGGAGCATACACATTTGTCAGGAGCCCTGATTTTTGCAACTCTTTCCCAGAGGCACCTCCAGATCTCTTGATTTGGAGGCCATCAGGATTACAATTGCAGTTCCACAGGACTGTACATATCTGCACACTTTAAGAGCTGCCTAAGGCTTGTCATCCAATCAGCCTGAGACTAGGTGCAAAACGATATTCCTCTCCTTGGAATACTGATAGCTCACCCTCAACAGCAGGGTTATATTAGGAATAAATCAGGTAGTATAGACAACAACAAAGATTTGAGAGACAGCCAAGAGCTAGGTCAGAGTTGAATGAGAAGGATTATCACAGACACAAGACCACTCCTTCCAGACAGACAGGCAGCAGTTTTTCCTGATGCATAGAAACAAACACAGAGAGGTAAGCAAAATGAGAAAACAGAGAAATATGTTCTAAATGAAAGAATAAAACAAAACCTTAAAAAGGACCCTGACAGGGAGATAAGTAATCTACCCGAGAAAGAATTCAAAGTAATGGTCATAAAAATGTTCATTGAACTTAGAAGAAGAATGAATTAATATGGTGAGAACTTCAACAGAGTTATAAAATATAATAAAGAACCAACCAGAATTATAGAATACAATAACTGAAATGAAAAGTTCACTAAAGGGATCCAAGAACATATTAGGTGATATGGAAAAATGAATTAGCAATCTGGAACACAAGGTAGTGGAAATCATCCAATCAAGACAGCAAAAAGAAAAGAGAATTAAAAAAAATAAAGATGGTTAAAGGGATTTCTGGAACAACATCAAGCCTATTTACATTTACATTACAGGAGTCTCAGAGGAGAAGAAAGAAAGTGGCAGGAAACTTATTTGAAGAAATAATGGCTGAAAACTTCTCTTCAAAGAAAAGACCAAGAGAAGAAGAAAAGACATAGATTGTGAGAACAACCAGAAAACAATAAACAAAATGGCAATAAGTACATATCTATCAATAGTTACTTAAGTTACTTTAAATATGAGGACTAAATTCTCTAATCAAAAGACATAGGGTGGCTGAATGAATAATTAAAAAAATAGGACCTATCAGTATGTTGCCTACTGATACTAAATTCAAAGACACACTGAAGCTAAAAGTGAAGGGATGGAAAATGATATTTCATGAAAACGGAAAACAAAATAAAGCCGGGTAGCAATACTTAGAATACATAGACTTTAAAGGAAAGAATGCAACAAAAGCCAAAGAAGAGCATTACATAATGATAAGGGGTCACCCTGTTTATTTAACTTATATGCAGAGTACATCATGAGAAATGCTGGGCTGGAGGAAGCACAAGCTGGAACCAAGATTGCTGGGAGAAATATCAATAACCTCAGATATGCAGATGACACCACCCTTATGGTAGAAAGTGAAGATGAACTAAAGAGCCTCTTGATGAAAGTGAAAGAGGAGAACAACAAAGTGGGCTTAAAGCTCAACATTCAGAAAACGAAGATCATGGCATCTGGTCCCATCACTTCTTGGCAAATAAATGGGGAAACAGTGGAAACAGTGTCAGACTTTATTTTCTGGGCTCCAAAATCACTGTAAATGGTGACTGCAGCCATGAAATTAAAAGATGCTTACTCCTTGGAAGGAAAGTTATGACCAACCCAGACAGCATATTGAAAAGCAGAGACATTACTTTTCCGACAAAGGTCCATCTAGTCAAGGCTATGGTTTTTCCAGTAGTCATGTATGGATATGAAAGTTGGACTGTGAAGAAAGCTGAGTGTAGAAGAACTGATGCTTTTGAACTGTTGTGTTGGAGAAGACTCTTGAGAGTCCCTTGGACTGCAAGGAGATCCAACCAGTCCATCCTAAAGGAGATCAGTCCTGGGTGTTCATTGGAAGGACTGATTTTGAAGCTGAAACTCCAATAGTTTGGCCACCTAATGCGAAGAGCTGACCCATTGGAAAAGTTTTCCCTGATGCTGGGAAAGATTGAAGGCAGGAGGAGAAGGGGATGACAGAGGATAAGATGGTTAGATGGCATCACCTACTCAATGGACATTGATTTGGGTGGACTCTGGGAGTTAGTGATGGACAGGGAAGCCTGGCGTGCTGTGGTTCATGAGATCACAAAGAGTCTGACATGACTGAACGACTGAACAGATCTGAACTGAACTGAAAGGGGTCAACCCAACAAGAAGACTTAACATTTGTAAATATTTATGAACCGACAGCTTCTTTAGCGTTACTGGTTGGGGCATAGGCTTGGATTACCATGATATTGAATGGTTTGCCTTGGAAACGAACGGAGATCATTCTGTCGTTTTTGAGATTGTATCCAAGTACTGCATTTCAGATTCTTTTGTTGACCATAATGGCTACTCTATTTCTTCTAAGGGATTCCTTCCCACGGTAGTAGATATAATGGTCATCTGAGTTAAATTCACCCATTCCAGTCCATTTTAGTTCGCTGATTCCTAGAATGTTGACATTCAGCGCTTGCTATCTCCTGTTTGACCACTTCCAATTTGCCTTGGTTCATGGACCTAACATTCCAGGTTCCTATGCAATATTGCTCTTTACAGCATCAGACCTTGCATCTATCACCAGTCACATCCACAACTGGGTATTTTTTTTTGCTTTGGCTCCATCCTTTCATTCTTCACGGAGTTATTTCTCCACTGATCTCCAGTAGCATATTGGGCACCTACCAACCTGGGGAGTTCCTCTTTCAGTATCCTATCATTTTGCCTTTTCTACTGCTCATGGGGTTCTCAAGGCAAGAATACTGAAACGGTTTGTCATTCCCTTCTTCAGTGGGCCACATTCTGTCAGACCTCTCCACCATGACCTGCCTGTCTTGGGTGGCACCACACAGCATGGCTTAATTTCACTGAGTTAGACAAGGCTAACTTTACTAGTGTGTGAGATGAGTGCAACTGTGCAGTAGTTTGAGAATTATTTGGCATTGTCTTTCTTTGGGATTAGAATGAAAACTGACCTTTTCCAGTCCTGTGGCCACTGCTGAGTTTTCCAAATTTGCTGGCATATTGAGTGCAGCACTTTCACAGCATCTTTTTAAAAGGATTTTAAATAACTCAACTGGAATTCCATGACCTCACTAGCTTTGTTCATAGTGATGCTTTCTAAGACCCACTTGACTTCACATTCCAGGATGTCTGGCTCTAGGTGAGTGATCCCAGCATTGTGATTATCTTGGTCATGAAGATCTTTTTTGGACAGGACTACATGACACTAAAAATCTTTTGCACAGATAAGGAAACCAAAAACAAAAATGAAAAGGCAACATAATGAATGGGATAAGATATTTGCAAATCACATATTTGATGAGAGGTTTATATCCAAAATACATAAATAATTTATACAATTTAATATAAAAAAGAAAATAATCTAATTAAAATGGGCAGAGGATCTGAGTAGATCATTTTCCAAAGAAGACATACAGATGGTCAATAAGCACATGAAAAGATGCACAGAATCTCCAGTCATCAGGGAAATGCAAAGTAAAACCATAACGAGATATTACCTCATACCTGTCAGAATGACTACTATCAAAAAGTCAAAAATAATGACAAGTTTTGGTGAGGATGTGGAGAAAAGGGAATCCTTGTATACTGGGAATGTAAACTGGTGCAGCCACTATAGAATATAGTATTGAGTTTCTTCAAAAAATTAAAAATAGTACTAAGATATGATATAGCATTTTTCACTTCTGGAAATTTATTCAAAGATAATGAAAACACTAACTTGAAAAGGTACATGCAACTGTGTGCATATATCCTTTGCCATGTTATTTACAATAGCTAGGAAATCCAACCAGTGCATTCTAAAGGAGATCAATCCTGGGCGTTCTTTGGAAGGAATGATGCTAAAGCTGAAACTCCAGTACTTTGGCCACCTCATGCAAAGACTTGACTCATTGGAAAAGACTCTGATGCTGGGAGGGCTTGGGGGCAGGAGGAGAAGGGGCAACAGAGGACGAGATGGCTGGATGGCATCACTGACTCAATGGACGTGAATTTGAATGAATTCCAGGAGTTGGTGATGGACCGGGAGGCCTGGCGTGCTGTGATTCATGGGGTCGCAAAGAGTTGGACACGACTGAGTGACTGAACTGAACTGAACTGAAGATATAGAAACCTAAGTGTTTCCTGATAGATGAAAGGATAAAGATATTAGTATATATAGTTAGTATTATATCATTCAGCCAAAAAAAAAAAAAAAGAAAGAAAGATTTGCAGCAACATGGATGGACCTAGAAGTTATTATGCTAAGTGAAATAAATCAGACAGAGAAAGACAATAATCATATGATTTCTCATTTACATGGAATCCAAAATCCAAAACAAACGAAACAGACTCATAGAGAACAAAATAGTGGTTCCAATGGAAGGGTGATGTGTGGGCAACTGAAATGGGTGAAGGGGATTGAAAGGGACAAACTTTGAGTTATAAAAAAAAATTAAATCAGAGAGATGTAATGTACAGCACAAGGAATACAGTCAACAACTCTGTAATAAGTCTGTATGGTGACAAATGTTAACTGGCCACTGTTGTGACCATTTCAAAAATGTATATAAATATCAAATCACTATGATGCACATCTGAAAATGATATTGTATGTCAATGACACTTCAATAAAAAATACTCATATATAAAGACAACATTAGAAGGATGAAGGCAATCATAAACTCCAAGTGGGAAAAATGAAGAGAGATGTACGTATTACAAGGAGAAAAAAACAAAAAAAAAACAACAAAAAAAAACACCATGAGAGGAAAGTGCAATAGCACTGACACTTGATTTGAAGATCTCTCTAATATTTTATATCTTTCTTCTTTTCTGTGGTCTATTAATCTTTATTCTCTGGAGAATATCTTCTCTTGTATTTATAATAGTTGTTCTCCATTCTGCCACACAAGATTCATTATTTTGCCTTTCTCCATATTTCTGGAGGCTGCCTCTAGGGATGGTATTACCCAGGCTCCTTTACAGACTGACTTCTGGTTAGGTTTCATCAGGTTTCTGGGGAGGAGATAGAGGTTAGAGTATTAATTCCACTATGTTCTCCCTTCTTGGGGGCACTGTGGTTTTGACAGTGGTAAGGAAAGGAGTACGTCAAGGCTGTATATTGTCACCCTGCTTATTTAACTTCTATGCAGAGTACATCATGAGAAACACTGGCCTGGAAGAAGCACAAGCTGGAATCAAGATTGCCGGGAGAAACATCAATAATCTCAGATATGCAGATGACACCATCCTTATGGCAGAAAGTGAAGACGAACTAAAGAGCCTCTTGATGAAAGTGAAAGAGAAGAATGACAAAGTTGGCTTAAAGCTAAACATTCAGAAAATGAAGATCATGGCATCTGGTCACATCACTTCATGGGAAATAGATGGGGAAACAGTGGAAACAGTGGCTGACTTCGTTTTTAGAGGCTCCAAAATCACTGCAGATGGTGATTGCAGCCATNAATCAGAGCTCCTCAGTGGCCCCAGAAATGCCATCTAGTGGACTCAACTCTGAAGGCCAATTCTTGTTGAAACTACCTGCAAATTCTCTACCTTTGCTATAAATATCTGAGAGTCTCCAAAGAAAACCCTCATATGGTCTTTTTCATGGCCTCTCATCCATATGTCCTGAGGGTTTTGGAGATTCTCCCTCTGGGAAATGCAAACCCACTCTTACATACTCACAGAATGTTCTCTCTGAAAGGGATCTTCATGTTTTCTGTAGAAGTTAGTATATATACTGCATACCAAAATGGATTAGAAGGTTTTCATCTAGAAGTGGCAAACTCCGGGGTCCCAGCCA
Source organism: Neotragus moschatus (assembly GCA_006410615.1). NCBI lineage: Eukaryota > Metazoa > Chordata > Mammalia > Artiodactyla > Bovidae > Neotragus > Neotragus moschatus. The sequence continues at coordinate 2,388,088 of SJYA01001365.1, read as the reverse complement.
CCTTAAAGGCAAAGGGGTTCAATCCTTCTGCATGCTAGTGTGGCTACATAGGGCAACCCAATGACTGTCAGCTTGCCCATAAGCTGTTTCAGTAAAATTTATGTCACTGGCACAGTCGTCTGAGAACTACCTTAGAGATTGTTTAGCCTAGCCCTATAGTTTGTTTGTTTTCAAGACTTTCAGTTTTAGAAAGGTGAGAACCAAGGCCCCAAGAGGTATCATGGCTTATCCAAGGGCACACACTGAATTGGTGTTTCTCTCCGCAGCTCCATTTAGAGATAGCTCCTCTCCTGCACTTAAGGTACTTTCACAGTGCTCTCAGTTAATTCAGGGAGAGGAGAGCTTATGGTAGGAAGTCAGGGAGAGATGGGAATAGGGAGCAGTAGTATAATTCATGGCCAGTTAAATGCTGAAATACTGGATGTGAGAGTGTTTCTTTGAGTTTCAGGCAGCACATCCTGGATGGGTTTAGGTGCTGAAGCAAGCGAATTATGATGATCCTCCTAAAATAACCTTGCTTTAAAGCTAAAGATATCCAGCCAGGCTCAAGGTTGCACAAGGCTTTCCCCCACAGCTCTTTGCTAATTGAATTAAACCCTTCTTGGCAATAAGTGGGTCTCCTGAAAACTGACCGGAAGGTTCGATTTTGCACATATAATGACTTGGCTTTCCAGTTGCTTCAGGATGCCTGCCTCAGCTCAAATTCCTGCTTTAGCTACTGTCTCCTTCCATTTTCCTATAATTATTAATAATACCTGATCCCATTACATGCTGGTGGCCTTCCAGGCACACTCTGTTGACTAACTCTCATGATTACTGCTAATTCATAGAGGGAAGGGCTCTGTACTGGGCTGATACATCTCAGAGTTCTCATCTACTTTTCAATTTCAACTGCAGTGCCAAAGGACCTGAAGGGACTTCAACCAGAAAAGAGAGCACTGCATTTTGTTTCCCAGAATCATATATGTGCTAGAATCAAAGCCAGCAAGTGAATAAAAGTCACAGAACTGCATTTGTTTTTGAGCAATTCCCCTCCTGTTACTGTGGACTTGCATTTAGTTTCAGAGCTCACTGTGCTTTAGCTCTGCCCAGAGTTCACACCTGGCATTCTTCCAAGTTCTGAACCTTTCTCCCATTCCTTCCTGGTAATCTGTCTCTTGTGGCCTATTTTCATTAAATTCATAAATAGCTAAATGTGATATTTGTAAATGCTTAGAAACGTACCTCCCTCATAAGTTAACTGTTTCATAATTCTAAGTTCCTTTGGAGAATTAGAATTTACCTCAGAGAAGTGACTCCCAGGTTGAGAATTTCAGGTAACTTGATGAATCTGCAGCTGGAAATATTTGGGGTAGGCATTTATTTTAAGTTTTCTTTATTTCACATCAGCCACTCAGGCTAGTGTGAATGAGAAAGATTGCCCGCCATATCAGTAAATAAAGGATTTTGCAGCCATCAAGTCATCACATTACAGCTGCCCAGATGGTCAGTCCTGAGGGAACTCAGAATGGAAACAAATGGGCTGCCCACTGCCAAGCCCTCAGCCTCTGCAGCCACTCCCAACTGTGCACTCCAAGGGGACTCAGCATGGAGAAAAGTAGAATACTGGCCCCAGATAGTTGGTTGTCATTGTTCAGTCACCAAGTTGTGTCCGACTCTTTGTAACCCCATGGACCACAGCACACCAGGCTTCCCTGTCCTTCACTATCTCCCAGAATTTGCTCAAATTCATGTCCATTGAGTCGGTGATGCCATCCAACCGTCTCATCCTCTGTTACCTTCTTCTTCTTCTGCCCTCAGTCTTTCCCAGTATCAGGGTCTTTTCTAAAGTGTCGATTCTTTGCATCGAGTGGCCAAAATATTGGAGCTTCAGCTTCAGCATCAGTCCTTCCAATGAATATTCAGGGTTGATTTTCCTTAGGAATGACTGGTTTCAACTCCTTGCTGTCCAAGGGACTCTTATGAGTTGTCTCCAGTACCACAGTTCAAAAGCATCAATTCTTTGGTGCTCAACCTTCTTTATGGTCCAACTCTTACATCCATACATGACTACTGGAAAAACCACAGCTTTGACTAGACAGATTTTATATATATATATATGCACACAGACCTTTGACTATATGCACTAGATAGTTGGGGTGCACATGAAAGGAATGATTTCAGTAAGTCCAGACTGTTGCATCTTCCCATACGTAGAAAAGCACTAAATTCCTTAACTTGAGATGTTTAGTTTTCTTTACTTAACAGTAATCTTTTGACGTTCCCACTATCTGATTTTTGTTGCAAAAACTCCTACATATCCTGGCTCATCACCCTCCCCACCACTAGCCCTTTTGGAGCAGTCACTCAGAGTGATCTGAGAATCCTTGGACTTCAGTCCTCAGAATGTTTGCTGAATAAAACATAACTTTCAACTTTTAGGTTCTGCATTTTTTTTCAGTTGACACTAGATAACACTTCCTAGGAAGTGAATAGAAATATTTCAGAGTGCTTATGTTTCTGCACAAGATGGTAAACTTACATGATTTTGGAAAAAATTAAACCAGGAGCTATCTTATCCTGGACAGCAGAACTAGTCATGCAGGTCTACAGTGTGAAATCAGGATGTAAGGATAATAAACAGAAAAAGGGACTAACTCAGTTATTTGTCCTGGTTCAACAAGTTATTTGTTTCTGTGGCTGTATGAATACAACATTGATTAAAAATTGTCCATCTGATTTCCAGGAAGAAACAGCAGGATGATTCATAGGGAAGAAAAGTATTAAGTCATCATCATCATCAGACCAAAGAGATTTGTCAGGATTTGTCAGACATTTTGTCAGAATCACTGCTGTCAATAAACAGTGAAACTTTTAGAATTTGGTTGTCCTCTGAATAAAAGTAGAAAAAATGAACACAAGACAAATAGATTTACCTTTGGCAGAAACCATCCAGAGATGGTTTGTAAATGTGTGACCATCAGAGATTCAAAAAACCTCTAAATTTTATAAGGCTGATCAGCATATATCATCCAGACAGGAACATTACCAAAGAAAGCTCTGGTCTCCTGAACTGCATTGTAACCCAAACAAATCAACAAACAGGGAAGAAACAGCAGGTTGTGTTTTGCATGGAGCCCATGTATAGAAGTATTCTGCTGAAATTGGCAGTATAGCTTTTACAGAACCAATTAAGTATTCAAGTAAATTCCATTGGCCTTAAAATCAGCCACGGTGAAAGTGGTTAGACCACAGAAATTGGCAGTTGCTATAGAACATGGATTTTTGTTTGCTAGTTTTGTTTAGTGTTCATAGAGTTGGTTTACCCAACTAGTTAGTCTAGCTCTCATGAAGGCAAAGAAAGCCTGTCAGGAAAACATAAATTTGCATCTCTCAGTGAGGCATGTTTTGTGTGGAACTGGGACAGCTCACCAGACATTTCCCAGAACTTGGATGGAATATTGCTCCAAGTCTCTTTGCTTCACATCCATGCTCACTAAGCAACCTTCTGCTTATTTATTTGGTCCTAGTAGACAGATTGGTGTCAGAAAGAGTTCCTTCAAGTCTTGGGGATTCTAAGGAACCATCCTGGAGGACATCTGGGGAAAGGAGGTGAAGATCATGCCAGGCTGAGCAGGTTTTTCAACTTCAACCAGAGCAATTTCACTTTCTCTGTTTTACATACTGGTCATACATACACAATCCAAAACAAAACAGTTGCTTGGAGAAAGCATACCACCTTAAAAAAAACACATAGCCTTCGAAAATAGTAGGCCAGAGTACTCTGTTCGCCAGAAAAGCACATCCCTTATTAAAGCTAATTTATTTTTCTGGATATAATCCAGCTACTTGTGAGTTTGCATGTGTGCTGTTGATTCAGTCATGTCCGACTCTGTGAGACCCCATGGACTGTAGCTGCTAGGCTCCTCTGTCCGTGGTGATTCTCCAGGCAAGAATACTGGAGTGGGTTGCTGTGCCCTCCTCCAGGGGATCCTCCTGATCCAGGGATCAAACCCACATCTCTCACGTCTCCTGCACTGGCAGGTGGGTTGTGGGTTCTTTACTACTAGTGCCACCTGGGAAGCCCACTTGTGAGATTAGTTAATTAGCTTCCTCTTAACTGATAAGGTTGTGATGCACCAACTGAAAATTCAAATTTCTTGACTTCTCATGTTGAAGACCAGACTCGTTGTGAAGAAATGCCCTTCTGAGATTTTGATCAGGGTCAGGCTGTTGTTCTCTCCAACAGCCCTCTCTTGCATGGGGCAACTTTCTCTTTGCTACAAGGAAACTGGAAAATGTAGTCAGTCAGGTGAGCTGAACTTAAGTCATTGGAAGTTTCTGTCTTTGGCTCCTGTTCTAATTACAAAAGTGACCTTCTGTCCTTTAAGTTTAGGAAAAGCAAAAAGAAGAAAATTTTTTTAGGAAAGCAAAAAGAAGAAAATGAAAATCAATTTATCTACCACCTAAAGACAGTCACTATTACTTCTGGTATCTATTCTAATAATTTATACAAACACACATGTTCACTCACATACACATGACTTTTTTAAGAGGAGTTTTTTAAACTTTGAGCTTGCAGTGTAATGACATTTGACTGGTTCTTATCACAGTTTCTGTATATGTTAATCTATGGATACAGGTTGATCACTACATGAAAGCCTTTTCTCTATATAAAATTCTAAATAAAAGGTAATGTAAAAGGTTCAAATTAAAAAAATCAAGTAGTTATTTTAGTAGGTACTACACACAGTATAATCTAAAAGCATAATATCAGTTCAGTTCAGTTCAATTCAATCGCTGAGTCGTGTCCGACTTTTTGTGACCCCATGAACCACAGCACGCCAGGCCTCCCTGTCCATCACCAACTCCTAGAGTCCACCCAAATCCCATTGTGTCGGTGATGCCATCCAACCATCTCATCCTCTGTCGTCTCCTTTTCCTCCTTCCCTCAATCTTTCCTAGCATCAGGGTCTTTGCAAATGAGTCAGTTCTTCGCGTCAGGTGGCCAAAGTATTGGAGATTCAGCTTCAACATCAGTCCTTCCAATGAACACACAGGACTGATTTCCTTTAGGATGGACTGGTTGGATCTCTTTGCAGTCCAAGGGACTCTTAAGAGTCTTCTCCAACACCACAGTTCAAAAGCATCAATTCTTCTGCACTCAGCTTTCTTTATAGTCCAACTCTCACATCCATACTTGACCACTGGAAATACCATAGCCTTGACTAGATAGACCTTTGTTGACAGAGTAATACCTCTGCTTTTTAATATGCTGTCTCGGTGGGTCATAACTTTCCTTCCAAGGAGTGAATGCCTTTTAATTTCATGGCTGCATTCACCATCTTCAGTGATTTTGGAGGCCAAAAAAAGTAAGTCAGTCACTGTTTCTCCATCTATTTGCCATGAAGTGATTGGATTGGATGCCATGATCTTAGCCTCTAGGTAAATGCTTGACTGTTAATGAATTATACCTATAGGGCCCCAGGTTAAAACTGCCTTCTCTATCACATCATATTTTTTAAATTAATTTATTTTTTACTGAAGGATAATTGCTTTATAGAATTTTGCTGTTTTCTGTCATACCTCAACATGAATCAGCCAGAGATATACATATATCCCCTCCCTTTTGAAACTCCCTCCCGTCTCCCTCCCCATTCCACCCCTCTAGGTTGATACAGAGACTCTGTTTGAGTTTCTTGAGCCATAGAGCAAATTCTCCTTGGCTATTTTACATATGGTAATGTAAGTTTCCATGTTACTCTTACCATAAATCTCACCCTCTCCTCCCCTCTCCCCATGTCCATAAGTCTATTCTCTATGTCTGTTCCTGGTGATCCATTGCATGGCTGTAAAATCAACCAGGTACATTCTCTTCAACACTTTAGATGGTTTATAATACCAGTCTGGGATAAACATTCTTTTATCCAAATCTCTATCACTTCCCTGATTATTTCCTTAGAATAAACTTCTGTTAAGTGGATACAAGAGTATTTCAAATTTCCAAATGTGAGCTTTGGCAGGAATATTTAAGTTCTGTTTCAGCCATGAAGAAAGTGAAGGTGTAGTGGCTTACCAATACAGATCTTGAAAGTCAACTTTTCTGACTTTGAATCATATGTCATTCATAGTCTACCACATGACTATAGGAAACCATTTCCACTGTAAAGGGTTTTGCCCCCGGATCCGTTCCATTCTGTGAAATGCTGGGGCTGCCTCTCAGCCTTGTCATGTTTGTATAGGTTCATCCTAGGTTATTCTTGCTGCACTTCTGCTGCAGGGTTTTCTGTGGGACACCTTTTCACTTCAGTTCAGTCACTCAGTCGTGTCTGACTCTTTGCAACCCCATGGACTGCAGCACACCAGGCTTCCCTGTCCATCAGCAACTCCTGGAGTTTACTCAAACTCAGGTCCTTTGAGTCGGTGATGCCATCCAACCATCTCATCCTCTGTTGGCCCCTTTTCCTCCTGCCTTCAATCTTTCCCAGCATCAGGGTCTTTTTAAATGAGTCAGTTCTTCGCATCAGGTGGCCAAAGTATTGGAGTTTCAGCTTCAACATCAGTCCTTCCAATGAACACCCAGGACTGATCTCCTTTAGGATGGACTGGTTGGATCTCCTTGAAGTCCAAGGGACTCTCAAGAGTCTTCTTCAACACCATAGTTCAAAAGCATCAGTTGTTTGGTGCTCAGCTCTCTTCATAGTCTAACTCTCACATCCATACATGACTACTGTGAAATACATAGCCTTGACTAGTCAGACTTTTGTTGTCTAAGTAACATCTCTGCTTTTTAATATGCTGTCTAGGTTGGTCATGACTTTTCTTCCAAGGAGCAAGCAACTTATTTTCATGGCTGCAAGTCACCATCTGCAGTGATTTTGGAGCCCTCCAAAATAGTCTGTCATTGTTTCCACTGTTTTCCCATCTATTTGCCATGAAGTGATGGGACCAGATGCCATGATCTCAATTTTCTGNTCCTGCGTTGTCTTGTGGAGTTTTTACCACTGAGCCACGTGGCAGCCGTATATTTGGTTGTTAACTACATCACGACTCAGCATATAACAGTTTTTAGTAAATTATATAGGAGCTTGAAATGAACCTTCTTGAAATTTGCCACATTTGCATGATTGATTATTTTGAGCAGATGAGACCCTGTGGGTTCAAGAGAAACTACTGCCCCCTTTTAACCACCTAGAAGAATTTAAGTTGGGGATTTTTCTCAGAAAAAAAGTTGTTACCAGAGGTAAATTTTATCCTAGTGGCCCCATTGTGAAGCATCTGCTCTGCTGCTTATTGTCCTGTGAATGAGCCTCCTGTTCTTCTGAGCCCCAGGCCCCTATCCCATCCTGTAGTTCAGAGTGACATTTACACCACATTTTACCCTTTGATCTTTGAATCTCTCATGTATGTAGGGTGTCTGGCCCATCTTATGTGTGGAATTCCCATACATATGAAATTAAATTTGATTTTTTCTTGTAATCTGTCTCGTGCCAGTTTAATTTTTAGACCAACCAGAAGAACCTAGAAGAGTGAAGGAAAGTTTTCCTCCTCCCTGACATTTGCAGTCAGGAATCTGAAATCATATCAGTGGACTTCTTAATAATGTTATGTTAAAATCCATTGGGTTGAACATAGAGTGGATCATATGCGTATGTCTGACTGTATAACATGCCTTGGTCATTTGTCAATATTGGTTCAGTAGGTTACTTTTCATTATAAGCTATTAAAATATCACATTTGTGAATATCACCCATTCCATCAGAAACAAGTTATTGGGAAGCTGTCCTTGTTTTGACATGATGATGGATATGAGGTTTCCAGAAATCTGATTTTTGCTTGAAAGTTCAAATTTTATCATTGGAAAAAATAAGACTCCCAGTTGTTTCCTAAAGTGACAAGAAGACTTCTGCATTTCTGAGCTAACCTCTGCCAAAATAACCTAAGACATTCTTTTAACTAAAGATGGTATAATGAAAAATGCTAGCTTAAGCTCTCAGTAACCTCAGATATGCAGATGACACCACTCTTATGGCAGAAAGTGAAGAACTAAAGAGCCTCTTGATGAAAGTGAGGAGAGTGAAAAAGTTGGCTTAAAGCTCAACATTCAGAAAACTAAGATCATGGCATCCAGTCCCATCACTTCATGGCAAATAGATGGGGAATCAGTGGAAACAGTGACTGACTATTTTTCTGGGCTCCAAAATCACTGCAGATGATGACTTCAGACATGAAATTAAAAGATGCTTACTCCTTGGGAGGAAAGTTATGACCAACCTAGATAGCATATTCAAAAGCAGAGACATTACTTAGCCAACAAAGGTCCGACTAGTCAAAGCTATGGTTTTTCTAGTAGTCATGTATGGATGTGAGAGTTGGAATATAAAGAAAGCTGAGGGCTGAAGAATTGATGCTTTTGAACTGTGGTGTTGGAGAAGACTCTTGAGAGTCCCCTGGACTGCAAGGAGATCCAGCCAGTCCATACTAAAAGAGATCAGTCCTGGGTGTTCATTGGTAGGACTGATGCTTAGGCTGAAACTCCAATACTTTGGCCACCTCACGTGAAGAGTTGACTCATTGGAAAAGACCTTGATGCTGGAAGGGATTGGGGGCAGGAGGAGAAGGGGACGACAGAAGATGAGATGGCTGGATGGCGTCACCGACTCGATGCTCATGAGTGTGAATAAACTCCAGGAGATGGTGATGGACAGGAGGCCTGGTGTGCTCTGATTCATGGTGTCATAAAGAGTCAGACACAACTGAACTGAACTGAAAGGTTATTCACAGAAAGTAGAAAGGTTTCTTAGCATTTTAGTCAAGCGCTGATACAGTGGGGCTATATTATTAGTGTTCTGAAATTACATTGTCTAAAAATAAAGATTTGGTACTATATTTCCACATAAATATTCAAATCTAATTTTTTTTTGTTTTATTTATTAGACCAAATATAGTGAGGGCACAGTATGGAAAGCTTGCTTGACATCTAGTTCATAAGCTGGAAAGAAAAAGATCACTTAGCTTCCTTCCTTGGAGAAGGAAATGGCAACCCATTCCAGTGTTCTTGCCTGGAGAATCCCAGGGATGGCAGAGCCTGGTGGACTGCAGTCTGTGGGGTCGCTCAGAGTCGGACATGATGAAGCGACTTAGCAGCAGCTTCCTTTTTAATCTTTCATTTCTCATTTAATTCATGCTGAGGATGAACAATCCTGGGGAGATGAGAGGTACTTGCTCTCTTTGCCTTTCATCTTCTCTATGGGGAGAATGATTTATAGTTATGATTATAAGGGTATAGATTACGTTGGGAATAATAATAATAATGTCAATGAAAAATTTATGGTAGAATAATAATAGGAACACTGTCTACATATAATAGAGTTGAATGAATTAAAAAGAATACTATTTTGCCAAAAACTCTCAGGATTTATTAATTAACAGTAGGCAGAACTGACCGATGGTGAATGTAAGATAGCTAATCTCCCTGAAGAGCTTCTCTCCTAATTTACAGAGTGAAAAGATTTGAATTTCATAAGATCTTTGAAGCTTGCTACAACTCTAGACTTCTGGGATTTTGTTTTCTTTGCCTTGAGAATATCTCTTTCATTTGTTAATTTCATCTCATCAGTTTTAATTTTGTGTTTACATTTGAAATTTATTTTTTCCAATTTTTAACATTATTGACTCACTCATATGTTTGGTCCATATTTTGATTTAAAAATGTATTATTTAAAACTATGGTAAAATACATATAAAGTTTAGCATATTAAGTATACAGTTCCATGGCATTAAGTACATTCACAATGTCGTATGTCCATTACCACCATCCGTTTCTAGAACTTTTCATTGTGCAAAACTTAATTGGATCCATTAAGTTATAAACTGTCCGTTTCCTCCCCTCCCACCTTCCCCTGGCAGCCAGCATTCTGCTTTTTCTCTCTGTGAACTTGACTATTCTGTGTACCTTGTATGAGTGGAATCATACTGTATTTGCTGTTTTGTGATTCGCTTATTTCTTTTAGCATTGTGTCTTCAAAATTCAGCGACACTGTGGTATCTGTCAGAATTTCCTTTCTTTTCAGCACTGACTAACATTCTACTGTATGTATATGTCACGTTTTGTTTAATTGTTCATCAGTGGGTCCTTGGGTTGCTTCTACCTTTTGTCTATTGTGAAGAATGCTTCTGCTGTGTATTTCGGTGTGCAAATATTTCTTTGAGACTCTGCTTTTAGTTCGTTTAGGTATATACACAGAAGTAGAATTGTTGGCTCATACGGTAATTTTAAATTTTAAATTTTTTTGAGGACTGACCATGCTGTTTCCATAGTAGCTGCATCATTTTACATTCACAGCAACACCGACATTATACAGAGGTTCAAATTTGTTTACATCTTTATCAACACTTATTTTCTGTGAGTAGATTTTTTGCTTTTTACATAGTAGCTATCCTGATGGGTGTGAGATGATATGTCATTATGACTTTGATTTGCATTTTTGCTGCTTAATTCAGTTTGCTGGTGTTTTGTTGGGGATTTTTGAATCAGTGTTCAATAGGAATATTGGTCTGTGGTTTTGTGGTAATGTCTTTTTGTGACTGTGTTATCAGGGTGATACTAGCCTCATAGAATGAGTTAGAAAGTAAACTCTCCACTTCAGCTTTTTGGGAAGGATTTGAGAAGCACTGATGTTCTTTAAATGTTTGGTACAATTCACTAGTGAAGCTGTCAGGTCTGGGCTTCTTTCTTGGGAGGTTTTTGATTACCAATTCAGTCTTCTTAATATTTATGTGCCTATTCAAATTTTCTCTTTCTTTGTGACTCAGTTGGTGTCTAGAAATTTGTTGATTTTACCTACATTATCCACTTTATTGGTGCACAATTAGTCATAGTACTCTCATTAAATCCTTTTTATTTCTATAGGATAAGCAATGTTTCCACTTTGTGATTAGTAACTTGCTTCTTTTTTCTTAATTGATCTTGCTAAAGTTTTGTGAATTTCATTAATCTTTTGAAGATCAACTTTTGTTTTCATTGATTTTCCTCTATTCACTATTTCATTTATCTGTGCCTTCATCTTTATTCTTTTCTTCTTTTCTGCCAGTTTTGGATTTCTTCTTTTTCTAGTTTCTTAAATTATAAACTTAAGTTGTTCCTGAAGTCTTTCTTATTTTTTATAATTTTATAAATTTCACCTTTAGCACTCCTTTCGCTGCTGGGAGAAATATCAATAACCTCAGATATGCAGATGACAATAGCCTTATGACAGAAAGTGAAGAGGAACTAAAGAGCCTTTTGATGAAAGTGAAAGAGGAGAGTGAAAAAGTTGGCTTAAAGCTCAACATTCAGAAAACGAAGATCATGGCATCCAGTCCCATCACTTCATGGGAAATAGATGGGGAAACAGTGGGAACAGTGGCAGATTTTATTTTTCTGGGCTCCAAAATCTCTGCAGATGGTGACTGCAGCCATGAAATCAAAAGATGCTTACTCCTTGGAAGAAAAGTTATGA
>SJYA01001365.1:2309083-2366159 GCA_006410615.1 Neotragus moschatus | reverse complement strand
ATCAAATTGCCAACATGTGCTGGATCATGGAAAAAGCAAGAGGGTTCCAGAAAAACATCTATTTATTCTTTCTTGACTATGCCAAAGTCTTTGACTGTGTTGACCACAACAAACTGGAAAATTCTGAAAGAGATGGGAATACCAGACTACCTGACCTGCCTCCTGAGAAATCTGTATGCAGGTCAAGGAGCAAGAGTTAGAACTGGACATGGAACACCAGACTGGTTCCAAATAGGAAAAGGAGTATGTCAAGGCTGTATATTGTCATCCTGCTTATTTAACTTATATGCAGAGTACATCATGAGAAACGCTGGGCTGGAGGAAGCACAAGCTGGAACCAAGTTTGCTGGGAGAAATATCAGTAACCTCAGATATGCAGATGACACCACCCTTATGGCAGAAAGTGAAGAACTTAAGAGCCTCTTGGTGAAAGAGGAGAGTGAAAGTTGGCTTAAAGCTCAACATTCAGAAAACGAAGATTGTGGCATCTTGTCCCATCACTTCATGGCAAATGGATGGGAAAACAGTGGAAACAGTGGCTGACTTTATTTTCTGGGGCTCCGCAATCACTGCAGATGGTGATTGCACCCATGAAATTAAAAGACGCTTATTCCTTGGAAGTTATGGCCAACCTAGATAGCATATTCAAAAGCAGAAACATTACTTTGTCAACAAAGGTCCATCTAGTCAAGGCTATGATTTTTTCAGTAGTCATGTATGGATGTGAGAGTTGGACTGTGAGGAAAGCTGAGTGCCGAAGAATTGATGCTTTTGAACTGTGGTGTTGGAGAAGACTCTTGAGATTCCCTTGGACTGCAAGGAGATACAACCAGTCCATCCTAAAGGAGATCAGTCCTGGGTGTTCATTGGAAGGAGTGATTTTGAAGCTGCAACTCCAGTACTTTGGCCACTTGATGCGAAGAACTGACTTATTTGAAAAGACCCTGATGCTGGGAAAGATTGAGGGCAGGAGGAGAAGGGGACAATAGAGCATGAGATGGTTGGATAGCATCACCGACTCAATGGGTATTGGTTTTGGTGGACTCTGGGAGTTGGTGATGGACAGGGAGGCCTGGCGTGCTGCGATTCATGGGATTGCAAAGAGTCAGACATGACTGAGTGACTGAACTGAACTGATCCTTTCTAGAATAATGAAAAATAAAAACAAAAATAAGGACTTAATTAAATGTAAGAGCATCTGCACAGCAAAGGAAACCATAAACAGAATGAAAAGACAACCCACAGAATGGGAGAGGTTAGTTGCAGATGAAGTGACTCACAAGGTATTTATCTCCGAAATAGGCAAACAGCTCATGCAGCTGTGTGTCCAAAAGCAACTCAAATCAAAAAATGGGCAGTAGATCTAAATAGACATTTCTCTGAAGAAGACATAACAGATGCCCAAAAAGCACATGAAAAGGTGCTCAACATCACTAATTATCAGAGAACTGCAAATCAAAACTATATTGAAGTATTACCTCACACTAGTCAAAATGGCCATTGTCAAAAAATCTACAGACAATAAAAGCTGGAGTGGGTGTGGAGGAAAGGGAACCTTCCTATATTGGTACAACCACTATGGAGAACAGTATGGAGCTTCCTTAAAAAACTAAAAATAGAACTATCATATGATCACTCCTGGGCGTCTATCCATAGTAAACGATCTTCTGAAATGGTATATATGTCCCAGTGTTTTGTGCAACTCTGTTTACAATAGCAAGCACATGGAAGCAACCTAAATGTCCATCAACAGAGAGTTGGATGGTACATATATACGTATATACAATGGAATATTACTCAGCTGTAACAAAGAATGAAATACCACTTGGAGCTACAGGGATGAGCCCAGAGATTATCATGCTAAGTAAATCAGTTCAGTTCAGTTCAGTTGCTCAGTCATGTCTGACTCTTTGCGACCCCATGAATCGCAGCACGCCAGGCCTCCCTGTCCATCACCATAAGACAAATATCGTATGATACTACTTATATGTGGAATCTAAAAAAGGGTACAAGTGAACTTATTTATAAAACAGAAATAGAGTCACAGATGTAGAAGACAAACTTATGGTTACCAGGGGGAAAAGAGGAGGAGGGATCAATTGGGAGATTGAGATTGACATATATGCACTATTATATATAAAATGGGCTTCCCAGGTGACACTAGTGGTAAAGAACCCACCTGCCAATAAAGGAGACGTAAGAGATGCAGGTTCGATCCCTGGGTTGAGATGATCCCCTGGAGGAGGGCATGGCAGCCCACTCCAGTATTCTTGCCTGGAGTGTCGGGGTCCAGCCCCGGCAGGATCCAGGGGAACCCGAAGGAGAAACAGCGTCGGCGAATGATTTAGAGTGAGATAAAGAAAGAATGTTGCAGATAAGAAAATAGAGGAGAGAAAGAAAAAAACAAAAACAAAAAACGGGGGAACCAGGCTTTCATGGAACTGATCTTGGTCCGTCACTTTATTTTTCAGGGAAGCTTTTATACCTTAACTGTACATAGAGGGAAATGAAAGATGCAAAGTCATACAGAGTCAGCCCAAACATTACATCTGTTTTGTCTTTATAAAAACGAGGATTTTTTCTGCATATCTTTCCCATAAACAATATTGTGTACATTATCTTCTGGCCTTGGAGGCCTGTGAACATTTTATGACCCTCTTATGATAAAGGCTGCTCAACCAGAAAACATATTTTCCCTTGAAATGCTTTTTCTTTATATTTCTAATCTATGTCAGCCTCAGAAAATGCTAAACAGAGTTACATTTCTCATGGGGCAAAGGTGCAATGAGTTACCACAAAGAAAGGACCAATTAACTCANTATGATAAAGGCTGCTCAACCAGAAAACATATTTTCCCTTGAAATGCTTTTTCTTTATATTTCTAATCTATGTCAGCCTCAGAAAATGCTAAACAGAGTTACATTTCTCATGGGGCAAAGGTGCAATGAGTTACCACAAAGAAAGGACCAATTAACTCAAAGGTCTGATGTGGTTAATTTCAAGGCTACACTTGTTTTTCTTACATTCCAACTATATTAACTAANTTTCCAATCATTTATTCTTCCTCCACCCCAATCTTTAAAGAGTTTCACTGGGAGCCAGTTCAATATCTGGCTACTCTTTCATTTCACAACCTGCCGCAACTCTTTCCAGTTCTCCTCCCGAGAGTGCACACTCCGTATGTGAGAGTTTCAGTCCAAGAGCCCAGTAATGAAGAATCTCAATATAGATTTCCCCATGAAACAAGACCACTGTCAGTCCTCATGAGAGCCAGACAAACTCGTCCCCATCAGATCATCACTTTGTTAGGATCACTTTGTTTCTGTCAGCCCAGAAAGAGACTCTTGCTAGGAGCTGTCATTCTTCACTTTGGCAATGGTTTGACGCTTGCTCTTCTTGCATTGGCTGGTGGGTGCTAATCCCTAGTTATTAAGGTATCCTTTACCATCCACTTCTCACACTGTATTCCTTCAAAAATTATGCCTAGGGGTTCATGGACATGCACAGGAAACCTATACAAAGGTATTCATTGCAGGGCTGGTTACAACTGGTAAAAATTGGAAGCAACCTAAATGTCTATCTGTAGGTGAATACTTTATTGAATAAGCTGTGTATACACACACACACACACACATATAGATAAATATATATGCATAAATGAATTAGAAAAAGACCTTATGGTTAACATTACCTTTGAGAAAGGGTGGAGAATGAAATAGAAAATCAATAAAACAACAGATTTTTGTTGTCTAGACATCCATTTCACCCTGTTCTAAGAAGATGTGTATATACTGTTTATAAAATGAACAAGGAAAAATAAAAGTTCAAAACGAAGCTGAAAAATAATTTTTAAAAATAATACAAAATGTTATGTGTCATGCCTCCAGGATACAGGGGCCAGGCAACCACAGGAACTAAACAAAGAAAACAAGAAGAATTTTTCTCCTGTCCATGTGGCAAAAAAGGACCAGGTACCATGGAGAACAGAGTGGGGAGGCTCAGTACCTTTCACAATCTCTCTGTTCTGATATCTCATCCCCTGGGAAGACGGAGCATCTTCAGCATGTGCCATTTTTGGAAGGACATTTGAAACTTGCTTGATGAGTTCCACACAAGCTGCTGCATGGCCGGGGGCAGTCTCCTTTGGTAAAAGTGGCCTCTGCCTTTTCACTGGGTTTCCCATGGTGCTGGTGGTAGTGATGGAGGCTGTGCAAGTGGTGATGGTGGTGGCCATGACCCCAGCGACTGAGGACTGGCATTTCAGGGGGTGACTGGCTGCCCACTGTTGTGGATGGTGGAGCTTTTCTATGACTGAAGCCAATACTGGAAAAAACAAAACAGAAAGTAGATGGGACTCAGGCTGACCTGCAGGGTCGCCAGGCCAGTGAGTTCTAGGTGACCATCCCAGGCTACCATGCCAAGGACCTCCCTGTGAATGAGCACATTCACACTTATATTCTTAGGCCATTTCTGCATCATGTTCTAACTTAAAACATCAGCCTCCTTGGGTCAGGTGCTTGCTCACATTTGAGATTCTTGAAAAAATCTCTGGGGGACTGAGGCCAGCTGACCCAGCCCCTCATCTGGAGTTGCCCACCTACTAGCCAATGACCCTGTGGATGAACGGAATCATTGCAATTACCATGTTTTACAAATTTAGAGTTCACTAAGCACTCAGATATGCAGATGACACCACCCTTATGGCAGAAAGTGAAGAGGAACTAAAGAGCCTCTTGATGAAAGTGAGAGGGGAGAGTGAAAAAGCTGGCTTAAAGCTCAACATTCAGAAAACGAAGATCATGGCATCCAGTCCCATTACTTCATGGGAAATAGATGGGGAAACAGTGTCAGACTTTATTTTTCTGGGCTCCAAAATCACTACAGATGGTGCCTGCAGCCATGAAATCAAAAGATGCTTACTCCTTGAAAGAAAAGTTATGACCAACCTAGATAGGATATGCAAAAGCAGAGATATTATTTTGCTGACTAAGATCCGTCTAGTCATGATTTTTCCAGTAATCATGTATGGACGTGAGAGTTGGACTGTGAAGAAGGCTGAGCACCAAAGAATCGACGCTTTTGAACTGTGGTGTTGGAGAAGACTGTTGAGAGTCCCTTGGACTGCAAGGAGATCCAACCCGTCCATTCTGAAAGAGATCGGCCCTGGGATTTCCTTGGAAGGAATTATGCTAAAGCTGAAGCTCCAGTACTTTGGCCACCTCATGCAAAGAGTTGACTGATTGGAAAGGAGATGTGTATAAGAGACAGCCTAAATGTCTATCTGTAGGTGAATACTTTATTGAATAAGCTGTGTATACACACACACACACACACATATAGATAAATATATATGCATAAATGAATTAGAAAAAGACCTTATGGTTAACATTACCTTTGAGAAAGGGTGGAGAATGAAATAGAAAATCAATAAAACAACAGATTTTTGTTGTCTAGACATCCATTTCACCCTGTTCTAAGAAGATGTGTATATACTGTTTATAAAATGAACAAGGAAAAATAAAAGTTCAAAACGAAGCTGAAAAATAATTTTTAAAAATAATACAAAATGTTATGTGTCATGCCTCCAGGATACAGGGGCCAGGCAACCACAGGAACTAAACAAAGAAAACAAGAAGAATTTTTCTCCTGTCCATGTGGCAAAAAAGGACCAGGTACCATGGAGAACAGAGTGGGGAGGCTCAGTACCTTTCACAATCTCTCTGTTCTGATATCTCATCCCCTGGGAAGACGGAGCATCTTCAGCATGTGCCACTTTTGGAAGGACATTTGAAACTTGCTTGATGAGTTCCACACAAGCTGCTGCATGGCCGGGGGCAGTCTCCTTTGGTAAAAGTGGCCTCTGCCTTTTCACTGGGTTTCCCATGGTGCTGGTGGTAGTGATGGAGGCTGTGCAAGTGGTGATGGTGGTGGCCATGACCCCAGCCGTGGGAGCTTGGGAGGATGAGCGACTGAGGACCGGCATTTCAGGGGCTGACTGGCTGCCCGCTGTTGTGGATGGTGGAGCTTTTCTATGACTGAAGCCAATACCGGAAAAAACAAAACAGAAAGTAGATGGGACTCAGGCTGACCTGCAGGGTCGCCAGGCCAGTGAGTTCTAGGTGACCATCCCAGGCTACCATGCCAAGGACCTCCCTGTGAATGAGCACATTCACACTTTATATTCTTAGGCCACTTCTGCATCATGTTCTAACTTAAAACATCAGCCTCCTTGGGTCAGGTGCTTGCTCACATTTGAGATTCTTGAAAAAATCTCTGGGGGACTGAGGCCAGCTGACCCAGCCCCTCATCTGGAGTTGCCCACCTNAGGCTACCATGCCAAGGACCTCCCTGTGAATGAGCACATTCACACTTTATATTCTTAGGCCACTTCTGCATCATGTTCTAACTTAAAACATCAGCCTCCTTGGGTCAGGTGCTTGCTCACATTTGAGATTCTTGAAAAAATCTCTGGGGGACTGAGGCCAGCTGACCCAGCCCCTCATCTGGAGTTGCCCACCTACTAGCCAATGACCCTGTGGATGAACGGAATCATTGCAATTACCATGTTTTACAAATTTAGAGTTCACTAAGCACTCAGATATGCAGATGACACCACCCTTATGNGGGATTTCTTTGGAAGGAATGATGCTAAAGCTGAAGCTCCAGTACTTTGGCCACCTCATGCAAAGAGTTGACTCATTGGAAAAGAACCTGATGCTGGGAGGGATTGGGGGCAGGAGGAGAAGCGGACGACCGAGGATGAGATGGCTGGATGGCATCACTGATTTGATGGGCATGAGTCTGAGTGAACTCCGGGAGTTGGCTATGGACAGGGAGGCCTGGCGTGCTGCGTTTCACGGGGTTGCAGAGAGTCGGACACAACTGAGCGACTGAACTGAACTGAACTGTTAGCTGCAAGAGTCTGGATAAACCTGCCAAGCAGGCTGGAATGCTAACAGAGGGGGTTTGATTTGAAATATTCCTCTCATGTCCAGGAGACTTATTAGCTAGAGCCCTAAGTTGATTTTCTCCAGAGAAAGGTGGTCGGGGATAGCCCCCTGTTAATGTCAGAGCAGTTGGTGAAAGTCATGAAATAACAAAACAGACAGATTCTGGTTTTGGGGTAGATGCTTGAGAAAGGGGGGCCTCTGGAGGCCTGATCTCGCCTTTGCCCGTCAGGCCTCTTCCTCATGACCTTTGCCATGGGTGGGATTCTCCCGTGGTGGCTCTTGGCACTGGAGCATCCCATGGACAGAGGAGCCTGGTGGGCTGCAGTCCATAAGGTAGCAAAGAGTCNAACAAAACAGACAGATTCTGGTTTTGGGGTAGATGCTTGAGAAAGGGGGGCCTCTGGAGGCCTGATCTCGCCTTTGCCCGTCAGGCCTCTTCCTCATGACCTTTGCCATGGGTGGGATTCTCCCGTGGTGGCTCTTGGCACTGGAGCATCCCATGGACAGAGGAGCCTGGTGGGCTGCAGTCCATAAGGTAGCAAAGAGTCAGACATGACTGAAGCAACTTAGTACTCATGCACATATATAAAATGGATAACGAATAAGGACCTACTGTATAGCACAGAGAATTCTACTCAATACTCTGTAATGACCTATATGGGAAAAGAATCTGATAAAAGGTGGTATATGTATAACTGATTTACTCTCTTGTACAGCAGAAACTAACACAACATTGAAAATCAACTATATTCCAATAAAAAGTTAAAAAAAGAAGTATTGACTATAACAGGGATAGGAGCAGTGAAGGATTTACCAGTAAGAAGTCAAGATAACAGATGATACAGGACTAGCTGATATAAAGAGCAATTACCAGCCCTTTGGCTCACTGAAGTCTAGATGTCGTTCAAGTAGCTAAGTTGTGGTGCTAGAAGAATTTGCTTTGCTGGGTATGTGCCTTCTTGGGTGCCAGGGAAAGCTGTTCCTGGGGAGATGACTTTTCAGAAGCACTCTGCTGCAAAATTGCATAACCTACTGTTGGAGAATCTGCACTTGCTACAGGAGACTGGAGCTGGAGAAGCCGTACTTGTCGGAGTGGGTCTTGGAGAATCCAAGCCTACTGCAGCCAAGTGGGCATGCTGGAACCAGGAGCAGAGTCCTTTACCCCTGCAGAGTCTTTTCAGTGCTCTCTTGACAAAGCTTAATATCTTTCCAGGTGGCAAACAAATTAGTTTTTTAAGTGCATTAATCTGTTTTCACAGTACAGGCAAAAAGGGTGACTTTGGAGACGAGCGGCAATAACTCAATAACTTGGCAGAGGTATTAAGTGCTTTATAGAATTGTTTAGACATTTAAAGAAAGAGACTCAAGGAGCAAACCTCCAAAACCTGAGTTCTGCACACAACTGAGAAACTCAGGAAAATTATTGTCTTTTTGAGTAAGAGGCCTCTGGTCTAATTGTGAAATTGCCTCTAGATCTTTATTGCTGTCTTAAAATCAGAAAAATGTTGTCGTCTGGAGGCCCTGGTAGTCAGGAATCGTCTGCTAATACTTAACCAGCTCTAGAACCACGCTGGACCTATTCTGGCCTGGACCAGTGCTGCTTACAAGAGTCTGGACTAGCCTTTCCCAATTTTTATACCCTGGAGGATCCATGAACTAATTTTCGGGTCTCAGGTTACAGCTGTGATATTAGTGTAAAAAGCGTTTAGATACAGTAAGTGTCTGACTATCTCCTGTTCACCTCCCTTCACTTCATTGGTGATGGAGGGATCACCAGTCCTAAACTGTGTGTGATAGCTACTGCCTGCCCCTGATCAGGCGAGACTGACAGCAGTTTTCTTAAGTCATATATACTAAGAACCAAGGGGAATGGTACTTGGGAGTAGAGTGAATGTAATTAGTTTGTTTGAATAATTCTGAGGGCTAGCAGGGAACTGAAACTAGTTTTAGATTGAGGACTGAGAGGCATGCAGCTGGTTTAACTGATAGTGGACCTAGCTGGGTGAGGAGCCTTTCCCGTTGGCTATAGCAAGACTGGGAGAACTTTTCTTAGGCATCTTGGGCCCTGTGAGGCTCAAAGCTGTCAGAGCAGCCCTTCAAATTTTAGGCCTTATGATACAGTACTCCAGGAATGATTGTTAATGCTTTTTTGATAGAGAATGATATTTTTTATGCATCTCTTTATTTTGGCTATCTAGTCTGTTCTTTTGTATAAGTCTCTATCCCTCCAAATGATATAAACTCCTACATGAGTTAGTAATGCAGATAGGAAAAGAGGCTTCTTTTTCTAAATTTCCCACTGTATTTTTTTTGTTGTTTTTACTTTAGTCAAAGTAGGCCTAGGAGTTTTACACCTTTTTACTCTATATTACTAAAGTCTGTCTTATGGTATATGGCTTGTATAAGAGTTTTATTTTTCTTTATTTAAAGCAAATAAAAAAGACTTTAACCAACCTTACTTGAAAAATAAACAGGTAGGTAGTTAAACTTAGCTTACCATTCTGAAGCTAATCTGTTTCCTTTTTGTGATTTTTAAAAACTCCATATGGTGAAGATAATAATTTCTGTTAAACTGCTGGCTTTAGCTGAAGTAGGATTTAATTTTTTTAAACTAGGCTTGGCAGTTTAAAAATATTGTAAGCTCATCAAAAAAAATCTTTTTATGTGGTCGAATATTGTGGTTTAACATAAAATTTACCATTTTAACTATTTTTAAGCTTAAAATTCAGTAGCATTAATTACTTTCATGATGTTATACAACAGTCACTACTATCTATTTCCAAAATTTGTCATCACTCTGTTACAGATACTCTGTAACTATTAAGCAGTAACTCTCTGTTCACTTTTGCCCCCAGCCCCTGGTAACCTAATATACTTTATATATCTATAAATTTGCATTTATACATATTTTATATAAATGGAAGCTTGCAATATTGTTTGTTTCTGACTTGTTTCACTTAGCATAATGTTTTTGAGGTTCATTCATATTGTAGCATGTGTTAGACCTTTATGCCTTTGAATGGCTAAATACCGTTCCATTGTGTATATATACCATGTTTTATTTGTCCATTTATCTTTTGGTAGATACTTAGGTTTCTACCTTTGGGTGTTGTGAACAATGCTGCCATGTACATTGATATATGATTATCTGATTCTGTGTTTTCAATTCTTGTGGGTATATACCTAGGAGTAGAATTGTGGGTCATATGATAATTCTGTATTTAGCTTTTTGAGGACCTGCCCAAATGTTTTTCATAGTGGTTGCTCCATTCCCACGAGTGCTTTAGGAGGGTTTCAACTTATCCACATTCTTGAGAATACTTATTTACTGTTTTTTTTCTTTATTATAGTCATCCTAGTGTGAGGTAATACTGTGATTTTGATTTGCATTTCCCTAATAACTAATGGTAGAAAGTGAAGAGGAACTATAGACCCTCTTGAAGGTGAAAGAGGAAAGTGAAAAAGCTGGCTTAAAACTCAGCATTCAAAAATCTGAGATCATGGCATCTGGTCCTATCACTTCATGACAAATAGATAGGGAAAAAAATAAAAGCAGTGACAGACTTTATATTCTTGGGCTCCAAAATCAATGCAGACAGTGACTGCCACTGTGAAATTAAAAGATGCTTGTAAGAAAAGCTATGACAAACCTAGACAGACAGGTTTACTTTTTAGACAAACCTAAAAAGCAGAGACATCACTTTGCTGACAAAGGTCCGTATAGTCAAAGCTGTAGTTTTTCCAGTAGTCATGTATGGATGTGAGAGTTGGACCGTAAAGAAGGCTGAGCACCGAAGAATTGATGCTTTCGAACTGTGGTGTTGAAGAAGACTCTTGAGAGTCCCTTGGACTGCAAGGAGATCAAATTAGTCAATCCTAAAGGAAATCAGTCCTGAATATTCATTTGGAAGGACTGATGCTGGAGCTGAAACTCCAATACTTTGGCCACCTGATGCGAAGAACCTGACTCATTGGAAAAGACCCTGATGCTGGGAAAGATTGAAGGCAGGAGGAGAAGGGATGACAGGATGAGATGGTTGGATGGCATCACCTACTCAGTGGACATGAGTTTGAGTAAACTTTGGGAAATGGTGAAGGACAAGGAAGCACTGGTGCGCTGCAGTCCAGGGGTTTGCAAAAAGTTGGACATGACTGAGTGACTGAACAACAAAAACAAATATCTTCTTTGGGAAAATGTTCATTCAGGTACTTTCAGTTCAGTTGCTCAGTGGACTGTTTTATTGTTGTTGAGTTGTAGGTGTTCTGTGTATATTCTGGATATTAAGCCCTTATCAGATATATAATTTGCAGATATGTTCTCTCATTCTTTATGTTATCTTTTCACTTTCTTTATAATGTCACTTGAGGCACAGAAGTTTTAAAATTTGAAGTTCAGTTTGTCTTTCTTTGTCTTTTGTTTCTTGTGCTTCTGTTGCTGTAACTGAGAATCTGTTGCCAAACTCTCTGTCATACAGATTTACTCCTCTGTTTTCTTCTGAGAGTTTTAGCTGCTTATATTCATGTTGTTGATTCATTGTGATGAAAGTTGATTCATTTTTGTTTCTGGTGTGAGTAGGAATTCCACTTCATACTTTTGCCTGTGAAAATCCATTTGTCCCAGCAATAGAGGGGACTGCTTTTTTTTTTTTTCCATCATGGAGTGGACTTGGCACCCTGGTCAATAATCAGTCGGCCATCGATGTATATGTTTATTTCTAGACTTTCAGTTTTGTTCCATTGGTCTCTTTGTCTTTTTGCCAGTGCCAGTGTAAATTGATTTTAACTAGTTTTCATGAACTAGTTGCATGAAAATTGACAGTGCAAATAGCAAAACTAGTAAAAACCATAAGCCAAAGTAATATTAAAAATGTAGCCTGTTAACAATTTATATCAGAATTTTGAAAAACTTGTTTTGCCCTGGCTGGCTTAATGAGGTTCAAATATAGGTCCAGGAGTTACAAATGATTTTATATATACATAAAAAAATGATTTTATATATATATATATATGTATGTATGTATATTGATTATTTCATATTTTATGAAAAAGTTTTATTCAATAAAGTTACTAGTTTTAAAAACTGAAAATAGTGGTTTATCTCTTTCATATGAAACTTGTTTTTGTTTTCTTTTGTTGAACTTGAAATAACTATTCACATTTCATTTTCACATTTCATGAGATGATTTCCTCCTTGCTCTTGATGCTTGTTAAATAGAAAATTCCATATACACATAAGAAATTGAAAACCAGTAGCAAAATGTTCATTACCCTTCTATGATTTGCAAGACACTACTCTTTGATAGAAATTTAGCACTTTTTAGGGACAGAGCACGGAGAAGGCAATGGCATCCCACTCCAGTACTCTTGCCTGGAAAATGCTATGGATGGAGGAGCCTGGTAGGCTGCAGTCCATGGGGTTGCTAAGAGTCAGATAGACTGAGCGACTTCCCTTTCACTTTTCACTTTCATGCATTGGAGAAGGAAATGGCAACCCTCTCCAGTGTTCTTGCTTGGAGGATCCCAGGGACGGGGGAGCCTGGTGGGCTGCTCTCCATGGGGTCGCACAGAGTCAGACACGACTGAAGCGACTTAGCAGCAGTAGCAGGGACAGAGCAGGTAAGTCTCATCTTGAGTTTATAGTCAGACTGCAGTGCACAAAAATTCTTCCTCCTCAGTCAAGTTCTCAGAATACGCAGATGATTCAGAGAAAAGGCCTCTCATTTAGTCTTTTATTTATTTGAAAAGAAAGAAAATACTGTTCAGTTTTATTTTCTAACTTTATTCCTCTAGGTCAGCAAGATTTGAAATTTGTTGATACCCCTTTTCACTCTCAAGTCCAAAGCAGCAATAAAAGCATCTTTCGATATCCTTTTGTCATTTGAATTTTTTCCCCAAGAATCTTAAATTGTGTGCTTAGTTGCTCAGTGATGTCTGACCCAGTGTGACCCCATGGTAGCCTACCAGGCTCCTTTGTCCATGGTGACGCTCCAGGCAAGAATACAGGAGTGGGCTGCCATACCCTCCTTCAGGGGATCTTAACAACCCGGGGATCGAACCCAGGTCTCCTCCATTGCGGGTGGATTCTTTACTGACTGAGCCACCAGGGAAGCCCAAGAATCTTATTACTTGAAGTCAAAATGCTTTCTCTAGGTCTTGCAGAGAGTAGTGCTTGATTTGTTTCATATGGTAACAACTGTTTGCCAAGTTGCCTAGTTGCAGTAGCCATTCTTCTTCCTGAGTGCTCAGCGGAATCTGGCCTACTGTGTTTGTGAAAGTACCCCTGCAATTCACCACTCAGCTCTGACACACGCTCGAGAACTCTTCATCTGCCAAGCCCCTGGAAGTCTTAAGAGAACGTTTTCATTTCATCCCCCAGAGGTTTTGATTTACTAACTCTTCTCTGTGAAGAAAACACTGTGTTAAAAAGTCAGGATTTTTTTGGAGAGACTGGGGTTCTTAAACAAGAGTAGCACATCCTTACATGCAGCCAGCTATTGGAACATTTTCAGCACAGATGCCAACAAAGTTCTTCCAAGATGGACCTTTTGTTTCTAGACAGGNAGAGGTTTTGATTTACTAACTCTTCTCTGTGAAGAAAACACTGTGTTAAAAAGTCAGGATTTTTTTGGAGAGACTGGGGTTCTTAAACAAGAGTAGCACATCCTTACATGCAGCCAGCTATTGGAACATTTTCAGCACAGATGCCAACAAAGTTCTTCCAAGATGGACCTTTTGTTTCTAGACAGGAAGATAAAACATCAGCTATCCTGTCTTTTTCTGGCTTTTGGCAGCATTCTGTGGCCAAAAAAAAAAAAATCATTGTTTGGCTGCATTGGGTCTTTGTGCCACGTGGGCTCTCTGTTGTGCCTCACAGGCTTCTCTCTAACTGCCCGTGGGCTCCAGAGCATGTAGGCTTAGTTGCCCTGTGGCATGTGTGATCTTAGTTCCCTAACCAGGGACTGAACTTGAGTCTCCTGTGTTGAAAGACAGTTTTAGCCACTGGACTGCCAGGGAAGTCCCACAAAAAAAAGTTTTCTTGATTTCATCATTCAGTCTGGACAGGAAAACTTGTTTTCCATTTATCACGTGGGTCTTTAATATCACATGACATGTCAATACATTGACTTACTGTTATTATACTGTAGAACTTTAAAATTTTCTCTTACTACATCTCATGTAAAGTATTTCATTTGGCATAACTTTACATTCTGGACATACTGGGTTCTTAGTAATTGGAGTGACTTTCCTTTTGCTAATCAGTGAAACTCTGCTGCTGTATCACTTGCTACCTTAGCCTTTTCATTGTATGTAATTTTTTTTAAGCCAAAACTTTATTGTGTTTGTTTGGAGATTCCATTAGTACCTTTAATGTGTCAAACTACTATAATTTGCAGCTGTATGTTTTGAATATTGCTAGAGCCATTACGGCACTTGAAACGTTTCCCACACAGAATGGAATACTATATTCCATTGTATAAATCTATTGATAAGTAGTTTTCAATACAAGGATGTGTTTTTTTTTTTAATGTGTGTTTCTTGTTGCACTCATTTAGTGAAATGACTTGGAAGATATAATTCTTCATTGCTAATCTTACCAAAATTGTCCACTGACCCTCCTTTCATACCCCAGCCTCAGAACTTGCCACATTGGATTATCAGGCATATTTGTAAATTACAAATGTTAATGTCTAAAACATAAGGACATACTAAACAACTAAATGAGAAAGTCACAAAAAGTCCAAACATTTCACAATGTAAGTCCCTTATAATTTATTCAATTCACAGTTTGGAATGTTCATCCCAACAGCAAAGTGTTAGGAATGGATGCATCTGGGTATACAGTTTTTTTCATTAATATTAAAATTTCCCTCCAGTCTTTCATTACAGTTGTAGAACCTTTGCTCCTGTAAGGCAGTTGGCAGTGCATAAGAGGCGTTTAGGGGAGGTAATTTGAGGAAGGGGCTGATACTCATTAGCCCATTACCTTCTCCGTGTGCCATGCAATCTCCAGTTATCACAGCCAACTCTAACCAAATATACATGGTCCTTCTGTGTACTAGCACACACAGATGATATGAAATAAAATCATTAGTTAGCTGTCATTCCTTGGTGCACAAAAGTAAAAGAGAAGGAAAAAAGAACCCCTTGTGTTCCATTTTGGACTCTCAAAGAATTCTAGCAACAACTTGTGGACCCCACTTTGAGGAACTCTGGACAAGGCTTTGGGATCTCCATATACACTGCTGTAGAACAAAGCATGTCTAAGTTGGTACTTCACCGCGGCGTCAGGTGGCGTTTGTGTGACTTTCAGTCTAACAGATTTCATAAACAGTGAAATTGAGTTTGGCAGGTATAAAAACATCTGGAACCTAACTGCAGTGGAAACGCTTTTTTTATTTTAAGCTTTCCTGTACTATATTCCTGTAGTACAGGAAGGCATGCTAGAGAGAAGTTAGTGTATATACTGTGTGCCAGTATACCATATCCACTATATTATTGAGTTTTTAGAAATGAAGACTTCTTGCTCATTTGTGTAGTAAAGTTGTCTCAAAACAAGTCCTTAAAGCATTTGTTTGTTCATTCAGAAATCTATTTACCACCTGCAATGTGCTGGTACTGTATGATGTATTTGAGGGACGGTGAACAAAACAAAGATTTCTGCTCTTTTTGAACTTTAGTTCAGTGGAGAGAAATAAATAATAAATATCAATAGTACATACACATAGTTAAATTGCCTAGTTTACAAGGTGATTAAAAAGAGTTGCACCAAGATATTAAATATTAAACTATATGACTTATGTGATTATATCAAGAACCTTGGTTTCTGCCTCTTTTCCTCAAAACCTTGAGGAAATAAAAGAACTTATTTTGGCTGCTTTTGTAGCCACCAGTAGTGATAAGCTGTTGAGAGTCTGGATGTATGTGATGTGATAGGGGCATATGTTGGAGATTTGTAAGTATAGAAGAAAAAACTATTCCTTTAAGAATTTGTTTTGACACCAGTTCATATGTATATAATCAGTTATTGAGTACAGTTTTCAAAGTGTTCTGTTACTTTTGAATCATCCTGTCATAGAAGGCTGTAAGTGCTCTGGGAAAAGAGAAAAGTAGATTGAGGTAAGGGGTAATGGGTATGCTAGTGTCTGGAGCTGTTTTACAATATTAAATAGGATGGTTGGGATAGGCTTTATTGAAAAGGTGATTGTGTTTTTTGAAAAGGTGATTCTTGAGCAAAGGAAATTTGGGAGTTGGTTAGTCATTGGGCTATCTAGCAGAACATTTCAGGCAAAAGAAACAGCTTGGGCAAAGACAGTAAGGTGAGAGTGAGCCTGGCATGCTGGTGGAAAGCATGGAGGTCCAGCCAGTGCATCCAGAGCAGTGTGAGGAAGAGGAGTTGTAGGCAAGTTACAGAGAGAAGGGGTGGGACATTCACTTAGGACCCCTAATGTCATTTAAATATTTGGGCAGCACCCATTGGGCTTTGAGCAGAGTGATGACAAGATTTATCTGCATCCCCCCTCCCCCTTTTCTCTAGGCTTTTAAAAGGATCAGTCAAGATGTTGTGTTGAAAATAGACTGAGGTGCCATACATAGAAGGGGGACGAATAGGGGCAGTGGCCCACCGTGGTAGTATTGATAGATGTGGAGAAGTCATTTGGAGTCTGGATATATCTTGAGAGTAGAATTGTCAGGAGTTCCTGAGGGGTTGGATGTGGGGTATAAAACAGGAGTCAAGAAGGACACTAAGGTTTTGGAGAATTGCAGAGAGAGAATTGTCTCTTAAATACATTTGAGGAAAAGGAAAGGAAAGTCAGGAGATTAGTTTTGGATATGTTAGGTTTGTGATATTATTAGAGAGCCAGGTGGAGATGTTGAGTAGTCATGAGACTGGATGAGCTCACCAGCGAAGAGAGTGGATTTGAAAAGGCCAAGGACTGAGCCCTAGGACATTCTAGTAAAGGAAATTTAAGAAAGAATGGCAGTGAGTAGGCAGAAAACAAACTACGGCTATATAATAAAGTATTTATAAGAAGGCGTGATCAGTTATATTAAATGATCTCCTTGGAAGTACTTTCTTTGGCCATACACAGTTGAAGCTGTGTATAGCCATTAATGTTAAATGAATGAATTTTGAGATTACAGTGATTTTCATTATCTTTTTAAAATTATTCAAGTAATAGAAATCCATGTTTTCTAATATTGTAAAAATATAGCAAAATGTGGTAGTTTATATAAATTATACATGTAATAAAATGACTTAGAACTAGAAACACATGTTGTATGAATGTCAGATTCCTGGCTTTGACACTATGCTAGAGTTAGCATGAAATGTCATGTAACCATTGGGAGAAACTGAGAGGGAACACGAGACCCCCCATCTTCTCATGGAGTAAGAGACACCCAAGAGATCTCCCCTGGCCCTTCCCCCCTGCCATAGTACAGTGAGAAGATGGGGGTCTATGAACCACATACCCGGTTCTCATCAGACACCGTAACTGCCTGCACCTTGATCTTGGACTTTACAGCCTCTCTTGCACAAGGTCTCAGCGTCTTGCTTTGTCACACTTCGTTGGCAAAGCCACAGACTTCGTGAGATGCAACATTTCTGCTTCTAGGTTCCTACTTTTTCTATTACACCATACTGTAATGAACACAAACTTTCACGGCAACAAGAAGGCTTTTTCTTTTCTCTGAAGCACTCTGGCCTCAGGATTCAACAAGAAAAAGTGACTGTAAAGGACATGTTTGGTTAGTGAAGTGCACTTTTTTCCCTTCTTTCATATTTCTTTTTGTTTTTCTCTTCAATAGTTGCTTAACTTAACATCCTTCTGTTGGCCCTGTACAACGAAAATACAGACTAACTGAGAATAGAAAAAAATGATTGAAGCATTAAATGTACAAATTACAAATCTGTCCCAGATATAGTTACATTAAATAAAATACCCTTTTCAGTATAGATTTATAGTGAATGACTCTGCATTCTCGGAAGCTTCAAGACATCTAGGAAAGGGCTGAGAGTTTACATTGGATCACAGTTTGTAATAGGTTTCTTATCGCCGATCTGTGGGCTGTGCTAAGCCTGTCATTAGTGTCATTTGTGAGAGGAACTAATTTTGTTTGGGAAAAGGGTGAGAAGCAAGCTCTAGCCTCAATTCTGAGTTCATTGCGACTTCTCCGGAATCTCAGCAGCAGTGTATTTAGTACAGTTTCAGAAAAGGAAATGTTAAGGTTAAGGAGGCAACTCTTTGGAACTTCAGACATCAATTTTTTTTTTTTTTTTTTTTTACTGTATATGTGTAGAATGCTCCATCTACAATGAGCAGTTGTGAAGAGGTTCTTCCTCAGGATAACATGGTCAGAGACTTGGGTGACCCAGAGGAACAAAGAGAAAGCCTGAGGACTGGGAAGGAGGGCTTCCTTTTTAAGTTGGAGACAAACTTACAGCACAGTCTGTGGGCCTGCAGCCTTCTCCTCCTGTCATCTGTCATAATTCTTCATGTAGTCTTCAGCCTTATTGCCCAAGTCCTCCTTGTCCCACAAATGATGTTTCAGTATTCAGGGGAGCATCAGAATTCAGAGGATCGGTAAAGAGTCTAATCCCCAAACAACATCCTTCCGTGTCCTCAGGGGAACCCATCCAGTGCCATCAATCGAATGTTCTCTCAGTAAGCTTAGACGTATAGTTTGGCTTCATGTTCTGCAACCTCTTTAACAGTCTGTCTCTCGCAGCAGCCCTCTGAGCAGAGCTGGAGGTGATGGCTGGTGTCTGGAACCCTGTGAGATCCCCATCCTGCTTCCGTGTGCTTGTCTGTGTCAGCATCATTGCTCCCTTTACCCTGGGCATCCCAGACAGGCGAGGCAAGGCCCTTCACCTTGTGAGATGGGCTTGCTGTTAATGTAGTTTTAGAGAAAATCATACTACCTAACCAAGTAGCTTAATTCTGTTTATGGCAACAACGGTGCTTTTGAAAACATGTAAGATTCCCCTCACCTTTGGATGTATAATGATTCTTAATTAGTATAGAAATCAGAAAAAGTTACTTTTGACTTTGTGGGCATTAAAAAAAGTCAGTTAAAAGAGTAGTTAGCATTTAAAAAGTTTTTTTTTTTACTGTTTTGAATATCATTTAAAAAAATTTTTATTTTTACTTTATTTTACTTTACATTACTGTATTGGTTTTGCCATACATTGACATGAATCCACCATGGGTGTACATGAGTTCCCAATCCTGAACCCCCTCCTACCTCCCACCCCATATCATCTCTCTGAATCATCCCCGTGCACCAGCCCGAAGCATCCTGTATCCTGTATCGAACATAGACTGGCGATTCGTGTCTTACATGATAGTATACATATTTCAGTGCCATTCTCCCAAATCATCCCACCCTCTCCCTCTCCCTCAGAGTCCAAAAGTCCGATTTATACATCTGTGTCTCTTTTGCTGTCTCGCATGCAGGGTTATCATTACCATCTTTCTAAATTCCATATATATGTGTTAGTATACTGTATTGGTGTTTTTCTTTCTTATCTACTTTAAAAACAGCCTATGTAATTTTTGTAGATAATCTTAAATATGTTTCCTCTATTATAATTGAGTTTAAAAAAAGGAAAGTCATGTTTACTTAAAGGAGTTCTTTGTTACTGTGGTAAAACACCCAGAATATCTATGTCTTCTAAATCTATTATATTAAACAATTTGAAGTCTCTTTTTTGGGGGCATGTTTGTTTTCCTTTAAATATAGCATTATATATGGCATGGCATAAGGATGTAACTTGTTGAACTGACAGTAGTTTTTAAACTTCTTGTTTAAAAGTGCCACAAAATTCTGCTTCAGTAATATGCATTAATATGTAAAATTAAAAGACTCTGGGGTTTTTTTTGGGTGAATAGTTGTAAAATCTGAAAAATTATAAAACTTGTGAATAGAGATGTAGGGTTTTAAATCTATTTTCCCTCTTGCCCTCCAAACCCAGGGTGGTAACTACTTCTGCAGTCGTTTATCTTGAGCCTCCCTAGGCTTCCTCTGTAGCTTGCTAGCCTTGCAACATCTGTGTAACCAACTCCTGTTTTAGGTCCCTTGTAAAAAAGACGTAAGGTTTTAAAATATATAATATGTACGTTCCAAAGATGAAACCTCTGTTGGTTGAAGGAAAATATGTGTAAATATATTAAATGAGGTGAGAGATTTTTGAGAAGATTTTGCTCTGTCTGAACAATTTGTTGTTAATTAAAATGTTTTCATATAGAAATAATCATACATATTTACCACTATTTGACTGCCGTATGAATGGTGGACAATACACTAATCTTAGGATTGGTTTGAATATTTTAAGGTGTAGTATTAGAACAGGAAGGATAATTTGAATTGTCTCAAAAGAAATCTTGGCTCTATAGTATAAATTATGTTTTTACACTTCTGTAGCACTTGGATTTTTAATGACCTTATACTGACTGTTTAAGTGGTTTAATAGGCACACCTTGTACTTTGAAGTGACCTGCCAGAAGCATGTAAAACTCAAACATTCTCCTGTGGTTTCCAGTCTTATCTTGTGTTTCCCATAATAAAAACTATCAATTGTATGACTTTTATGACATCTAATATATAGGAAACAAAATTGTGTGTTTAACATCAGTATTTTTTTCTTTTTAGATTATCTGCAATGGTGAAATGAAGTAATTCAAGATGAGCAAGTTAAAAGTGATACCAGAGAAAAGGTATTGTAATTTTAAATACCAGTATGTATAAATTATAGACATAATATGTGAAGTGATTGTATGAAACTTTTTACCTTAAAATATATTTGTTTAAATGCAGCATCATATATTTATGTTATTTTGTTAATGTTTATTACTATTTAACTTTTCATTTAAAGCAGGAGTTAGCTAACTTGACACATGGGCCGAATCTGACCTACTGCTTGTTTTTGTGTGGCCTGAGTGGTTTTTACATTTCTAAATGATTGGGAATAAAAATAAAAATGTGAACATATGAAATTCAAATTTCAGTGTACAAAAATAGAATTTTACTAGAACATAACATTTTGTATATTGTATGGCTACTGAATTTTTTTCCTTACATAAGACTTGATCAAAGCATGTCAGTTTCCATAGAAAATATATTATATATCTTCTATCTTTAAAGGCTTCTATGGATGCTCTTTTTTGTTTATTTTTTGCCCCTTTTAGATTTTTTTCTCCACTATGAAGTATCTATTAAACACGTTTATGTACCTTACTCAGTGCTGAATCTGGGAGAGTGGAAAAGAAACGTAACACTTAATGCAGTGCTTTGCAGAAAATGAGTGTTGAGCACGTTCTAAAGAAGTAAAATGAGCCCTATTCTCTTTCTACATGAGGCTTATAACCTGATGAGAACACCTGAACAAATGCAGTATAGTGGTTTAACCAGTATATAGTGAAGTGTTAAATTTTGAGATCCATAGAGTTTTATCTTTCTAGCTTTCTTGTTCAAGTGTCTGTACTGCAAGAGTTCTGCCTTATCCAGAGCTCTGATCTATTGACTCATCATCACTTCCTCTCTTGTGAAGTGAAAGTCACTCAGTCATGTCCAGTTCTTTGTAACTCCATGGACTATACAGTCCTCAGAATTCTCCAGGCCAGAATACTCAAGTTGGNTCCAGTACTTTGGCCATCTCATGTGAAGAGTTGACTCATTGGAAAAGACCCTGATGCTAGGAGGGATTGGGGGCAGGAGGAGAAGGGGACGACAGAGGATGAGATGGCTGGATGGCATCACTGACTTGATGGACATGAGTTTGAGTGAACTCAGGGAGTTGGTGATGGATAGGGAGGCCTGGCGTGCTGCCATTCATGGGGTGACAAAGAGTCGGACACGACTGAGCGACTGAACTGAAAAATAGGCCAAGGGAGGGAAGATAAATTCTTTTCTGAGTCTGTTTATTTAACGATTTTTGCTTTGCTGAAAAATTGCAGCTTAAATTGTTCATTGAATAGCTATATAGCTTTTTTATTTGTTTTTTCTCCTTTACGCTTGGATTTGCCAAAGTCTAAAAATCGTTGACACAGTGGTAAAGAATCTGCCTGCCAAGAAGGAGACATAGATTCAATCCCTGGGTCAGGAAGATTCCCTACGCAATCCAGTACTCCTGCCTGGGAAATCCTGTGGACAGAAGAGCCTGGTGGGCTACAGTCCGTGGGGTCACAAAGAGTCCTATTAAACCAAAACAGAAAATCATTCAATAAGTAGAACTGCCCTCTGGCGTTCACCCTACAGTTCTCTCAACGTTAGTGTCAACAGTCTTAAATTTTTGGAGCTGAGTTGGAGGTGGCTTGGAATATTTTGTTCAGTTTTTATTCTCTCAGTGAGAAAAGTAAAAAATAGGAAAATCAGCTTGCTTATTACATTGTTCTTAATTTCCATTTGTTTGCCTTCCTTTAAAAATTTCATGCATAATCTGTAATTTATAAGAGTATGATTCTTAGAATCAATTGGAAGCTGTTTTATTTTGGTAGCAGTGTAATTTAATTTAAAAATTTAAGAGTTACTGAAAAAAAAACTCACTTTGGAATGGAACAGATGTGTTATGATCAGTGTGTTTTGTATGTTTTTGGATATTTTTAATAGTAGATGTTTTATCTACTGAAAGATGCTAACAGATGACCTTAAAGAGAAATATTATTGGAGAAAACAAACAAGAAATCCCCTAAAATATTAAATTTCAGAATTCTGATTTCCATAATGCAAATTTCCCTTGCATCTAAGTTACAGAATTGTTTTTAAAGATGTATTTCTTCTCTAGTGTTCAGACTAGATCGGAGCACAAAATGTACAAGAGAAGTTTGGAATAAGAGTTCTCAAACTTTGGCTAAGAACCCCCTGCTGCTGCTAAGTCACATCAGTCGTGTCTGACTCTGTGTGACCCCATAGACGGCCCNCAGAATTCTGATTTCCATAATGCAAATTTCCCTTGCATCTAAGTTACAGAATTGTTTTTAAAGATGTATTTCTTCTCTAGTGTTCAGACTAGATCGGAGCACAAAATGTACAAGAGAAGTTTGGAATAAGAGTTCTCAAACTTTGGCTAAGAACCCCCTGCTGCTGCTAAGTCACATCAGTCGTGTCTGACTCTGTGTGACCCCATAGACGGCCCCCCACCAGGCTCCTGTCCCTGGGATTCTCCAGGCAAGAACACTGGAGTGGGTTGCCATTTCCTTCTCCAGTGCATGAAAGTGAAAAGTGAAAGTGAAGTCGCTCAGTCGTGTCTGACTCTTTGCGACCCCATGGACTGCAGCCTACCAGGCTCTTCCATCCATGGGATTTCCCAGGCAAGAACCCCCTTGTGCTCTTAAATTAATGGAGACTCCAGAAAGCTTTTGTTGATGTAGGTTACTTGATGTCTTGATATTTACCATATTGTATGTATAATATTGATATTGCCATTTCTATTATGATATATCAATATAATTATATTTAATATAGTAATATTACCATATGATAAATTAAAATTAAGAAATTATTTCATTAAAAATAATCCAGTTACATTATAGCATTATTATTATTGTATGTAATAATATTTTTACTAAAATAAGTTGTCAAAATCGTTAGAAGGTGGCATTTAAAATACTTTTTTTTTCAATTTTTTTAATTTTAATTTTTTGGTCATGCTACACACCCTGTGGGATCTTAGTTTCCCTATTAGGGATTGAATCCCTGTCCCAGGCTTGGAATCCAGGTGTCTTTAACTACTGGATTACCAGGGAAATCCAGAAAGTGGAATGTTTTATTAAAATTTTGCACATTTCTTTAGTGTCTGGCTTATTAGAAGACAGCTGGATTCTCTTGTCTGCTTCTGAGTTCAATGTGTCATATATATCAGTATGAATATTAGTTGTGCTCAGTCATGTCTGACTCTGCGATCCCATGGACTGCAGCATGCCAGACTTTCCTGTCCTTCACTGTCTTCTGGAGTTTGCTCAAACTCATGTACATTGAGTCAGTGGTCAGTGGACATCCTCTGCTGCTCTCTACTCCTTTTGCCTTTGTCTTTCCCAGCATCAGTTGGCTCTTCATATCAGGTGGCCAAAGTGTTGGAGCTTCAGCTTCACCATCAATCTTTCCAATGACTATTCAGGGTTGATTTCCTTTAGGATTAATTGATTTGATCTCCTTGCAGCAAGGGACTCTCAAGAGCCTTCTCCAGCACCATATTTGAAGGCATCAGTTCTTGAGTGCGAAGTCTTCTTAATGGTCCAGCTTTCACATCAGTACATGAGAAGCTTTGACCTGGCAAAGTGATATCTTTGCTATTTAATATGCTATCTAGTTTTGTCATAGCTTTCCTTCCACGGAACAAGCATCTTTTAATTTCATGGCTGCAATCACCATCTGCAGTGATTTTGGAACCCAATAAAATCTGTCACCACTCCTGCTTTTTCCCCTTCTATTTGCCATGAAGTAAGAGTCCCATGGACTGCAAGGAGATCCAACCAGTCCATTCTGAAGGAGATCAGTCTGAAGGAAAAGACTCTGATGCTGGGAGGGATTGGGGGCAGGAGGAGAAGGGGACAACAGAGGATGAGATGGCTGGATGGCATCACTGACTCGATGGACATAAGTCTGAGTGAACTCTGGGAGTTGGTGATGGACAGGGATGCCTGGCGTGCTGCAGTTCTTGGGGTCGCAAAGAGTTGAACACGACTGAGTGAACTGAACTGAATGGAACTGGATGCTATGATCTTAGTTTTTTGAATGTTGAGTTTCAAGCCAGCTTTTTCACTCTCCTCTTTCACTCTCATCAGGATATTCTTCAGTTCCTCTTCACTTTCTGCCATTAGAATGGTATCATCTGCGCATCTGAGGTAGTTGATATTTCTCCCAGTAGTCTTCATTCAAACTTGAGGTTCATCTAGCCTGGCATTTTGCAGGATGTACTCTGCATATAAATTATGCAGATATCTGAATATTGACACACTTTATTACACAGTTTCTAAAAATTATATTTATTAATATCACCACTAATTTTATTATGAAATTTTTTAAGTAGGGGAAGCTGTCAAGGCCATGATAGTAGATCTTTGTTTTCCAAATAATGATTATATATGGAGAGAAGTGGATGGATTTGAGATGTTTAGAGACAGAGCTGATAATGAGTTGAGTGTGGGAAAGGGAATCTGGACTTTTGTCTTGAGCAACTGATGGTTTATGTGAGTTTGGGAAAGTTACAGTCGAAGAGGAGTAGGTTGAGGCTGGAATTAAATGTAGGAGCTGGGCAGCATACTGATTTTGTAGCTGTGGGTCACATGAGGCTGCTTGGGACAGTAGAGTAGGGAGAGTGAGGAGAAGAGGGCTGAGTATAGCGCTCTGTGGGGGGTCTTCAGCATCTAGAGATTTGTGGAAGGAGGAGCCATGAGAGGAGATCTAGAAGAAGTGGCCATAGAATGAAAATCAGGTGTGTGTGGAGCCATTAAAGCCCAAAGAGGAAAGTGTAGACAGAGGAGCTAACTTGGAGAGCGGTGAGTATGAAAAGAAAAGCTGTGGAGGTTTTGGGGAGACCTCACAGTGTTAGAAACTAAACTTTGAAAAAGTGAGCAGTATGTGGGAGGGCAAAGGCAGACATCTTCAAGGAGCAGCTGAGAAGTGGGGTGCTAATTAGTGGGAGCTCCTAGATCATGTTGTGTGCCAATGGGTATGATGCAGTTGCACGGGAGAGCTAAATGATGAGTCACAAGAAGATCAACTGGAAGGAGCAAATACACTAGAAATGCAAGAAATGCCGGGGTTAGGCAAAGAAACAGAGGAATTGTTCTTTGTGTCTCAACATATCAGCGAAAGAAAGCCTTTTAAAAGCAAGTCAGAGCACATCACTCTTCTCAAAACCTTCCCATCTCATTTAGCTGAAAAAATTCAACGTCTGTACAGTGGCCTACAGGGCTCTGAATGGTGGTGCTGTCTTCTGCATCACCCCCAACTCTAAGTCTGCTGCTGTTCTTAACTGAACACAGCAGGCATGGTCCTGCCTTGGTGACTTGATGATCGTGACAGGTCTTTCTGTGGGTGTCTGCACCGCTCGTTTTCTTACTCCTTTTAGGCCTTTCCCGAAATGGTGCCCCCTTGAGGTTTTTCCTGACTACGCTCTCCAGAATTGCAGCCGTCTGCCTCCTTGCCCCTTTTATCCCCACAACCTGCCTTTCTCCATAGTGCTTCCCATCACCTTAACACTATTTATATAGTTATTTATGTATTTACTTTGTCTCATTAGAATATTCACTCTGAGGGGCAGTAATTTTTGTTTGTTTTGTTTACTGTTGACAATATCTAGAATGGTACAAATGTATAATGAATGAGAATAAGGAAGAAAGAATGTGGGAAGAGGATTAGAGAGGTTTAAGGTGCTGGTTGTGTGAAGATAAGTGTTTTCTTCTTTGACTTTATAATAGTTGTGAAGCAGGGTGCTAACTGAAAAATGGAGTTGGGTAGAAGGGATGGTTAGAGTCTGAGGAGAGCATAGAATGTGTAAAAAGTCTGCTTGGTTGTGGAGGGGGAACTGGAAAGGTGAACTTTCAGGATGTGATGGAAGATTGCTTGGCAGGGTTGAATGTACCTTCATGGTTTTTTGAAATAGAATGTTTCTCACTTAAATCAACTGAATGTTTGCAATATTAAGCTCTAAAACAGTAACGATATGTGACGTGTGTAAATGCTTAATGTTTTTAGAAGGGTAGAATTTTGATTTTGTTTTTAACAACTGATCTTCATAGTATTGAATTTACAATTGATGTAGAATGTGCCCTAATTTAAAGTAATATTCTTTTTAGCCTCACCAATAACTCTAGAATTGTGGGACTCCTGGCTCAGCTGGAGAAGATCAATACTGAATCTGCAGAATCAGATACTGCCAGATATGTCACATCAAAAATTCTTCATCTGGCTCAGAGTCAAGGTAAGCTTTCATCTCTTGTTTCTGAAATGCTTTCTTAATTGCTTAAAAGTAGATGCTAAAAATGAGAAATGTATGATTTTATATAAAATTTGAACTTTCTATATAGATTCAAGAAATTGAAAACTGAATAACTACGGAAGAAATTGTTTTTCAAAGTGTTGTTTCTAAAAATGATTATGATTTCACTCATATGATTGCCTTCCTTTCCCCATTTTTCAGACAGCACCTAATTCCAGTACTGCTTGTAGAATGTTGACAAAAGATGTCAGGTATTATATTAGTTATTAGTATTGTCCCTGCTTTGAAATGCAAGCACTGTCTTTCAGTGATTGGGTGACCTTAGGGAAGTTTTGAACCTGTAGGACTTAGTTGCACTGACTCTGAAATAAAGATAAGAAATATCATGTAATTAGCATGAAATTTATATGAGAAGAATGTAAAAATGATGTTAAAAGTGTTCAATAAATGATATCTGTAATTAAGCATAATTTATCCAATTTATAAAGCTACAACTACTGTTGTTAAGTCGTGTCTGACTCTGCAACCCCATGCACTGTAGTCCGCCAGGCTCCTCTGTCCATGGGATTTCCCAGGCAAGAATATTGCAGTGGGTTGCTATTTCCTTCTCCAGGGATTGAACCTACATCTCCTGCTTGGCAGGTGGATTTTTCACCACTGAGCCACCACTCTATCAAACCTTGACAGAGTATAAGAGAAGAAAAGTATTAACTTTGCACTAAGGAACATTAATTTGAAAAATCCCAAATAAAACATTAGTAAATCAAGTCTAATTATGAGTAAATATATCAGTATAACATTATTTGTACAGGTCCAATAAAAACCCATGTAATTATCTCAATAGCTAAAAAAAAAAATTAAGATTTTTAAGATTTTCTTAAATTTTTTTTAACTTTAAGAAATTTAAGATTCCAAAATCTGTGCTTGATTTAAAAAGGAAAAAAACACCTTGATTTTTCTTTTTCTAAATAAGGGTAAATCAACAGTTGCCTTAATATTTGACAGTGATACATTGAAAGCATTCTGTTAAAATTAAGATCCAGACAATTCTCAATTATTTTAGTTTATTGGTTTTTTATTATTGCATTATTCTAGAGGTATAGGTAATTGAAGTAAGATGTTCAGCAAGCATTTACTGTGTTCAGGAAGCTGGTATTTATTAACCTACCTTCGTGGTCATAGGCCCTTATTTTATTTTGGTAACTTATTCCTATGTAGCCCATTTAAGGAATATTTGACAGCATCCCTAAACCTAGGAGAGATCTTTGCATTTGTTTCTAGCAAAATCTTTTAATTCAGAAACTTGCTATACTGGATTCTAGCCTTTTTAAATATTGTGCTTATCAACTAAGTTAAATGTGTAAGGATAGTCACTGTATTAGTGCAAAGATAGATAAACCCAGTATATTCACTGTCTTCTCATATGAAATAACTTCTTAAAACAAAGCACCTCAGCAAAAACCAAGAGAAGACAAATTTTTTAAACCTATAGATACTACTTATGTTATGTTTAACTGCTCTCATGACTGTAGATTCTTCCCATCACATTCTAGAAGCCCCTACTCCAACACCATCACTAAAAAATCACCTAGTCATCCGACTACTGTACATTGTTCTTCCTCACCCTGCCACCCACCAATGGGGGAGCCAGCCCTTGAATACTGTCCCCCGAGGTTCTGTAATCCAATGACTGTTTATAGTTGACACAGTATAAATTAGTAGTGAAAGACTGTCCTGTCATCTCTCCACTTTAGAGAGAATGATTTAGGAGGTTATGGCTCAAAGAAGAGGAAATACAAATAGCCAATAAACATGTATTAGAAGTCAGGAATTACTAATGAAAACAATGAAGTTAATTTTCATTAGTTACTTTGGCAGAAATTAGAGAATGACGATATTCGGTACTATTGAAGGCATGGAAAATAGGGTATTCTTATACACTGTAGGTGGTGTAATGATTATTATAAGCTTTGGAGAAAAGAATCTGGCAATGTTATTAAGATTTAAAGTACACTTGCTGTTTTGTTTAACACTTCACTCTCAGAAACCCGAGTGAAATAAAAATCATATTATAAAAAGACTATTGGGAGATGTTTCAGTGTGTATATAAAATCAGAGTTCAAGAAATCACCTGAAATATCCAACAATGAGAAAACGGTTGAATTAATTTTGATATAGCCAAACTGTGGGACTGTATAACTACATTATACAACTATTATCAGTAATTAATTATTTATGATATATGATATGGCTCATATGTGTAAGTACAGAGAGTCCTCAGAGATGCTGCATGTTCGATTTCATACTACTGCAATAAAGCAAACATCGCAACAGGGTGAGTCAAGTGAAGTTTTTGGTTCCTAGTGCATATAAAAGTTGTGTTTACACTGTGCTTTAGTCTATGAAGTGTGCAATGACATATGTGTAAAAAATGTACATACTTTAATTAGAAATATTTTATTGCTGAAAAATGTAAGCCCTCGGTGAGTCATAACCTTTTTGCTCTTAGAGCATCTTCCCTCTATATTTAGAATAGGCTGCTGATTGATCAAGGTATTAGTTGTTGAAGGCTGGTACGGCTGTAGCAGTTTCTTAAAATAAGACAGTGAGATTAGCTACACACACTCTTTCACACTTTTTCACTGCTGCATGCAGTGCTGTTTCATAGCATTTTATCTACAGCAGAACTTCTTTTAAAGTTGGATTTTATCTCAGTATGCTGCTCCTTTATCAACTAAGTTTTCCTAGTATTCTAAATCCTTTTTTGCACTTCAGTCTTCACCAGGAATAGATTCCATCTCAAGAAACCACTTTCTTTGCTTATTATAAGCACAGCTCCTCATGTTAACATTTTATCATGAAAATGCAGCAATTCTGTAGATCATATCTTAATTCTAGTTCTCTTGCTATTTCTACCACTATTCTACTATTTCTGTAGTTACTTCCTCCTCTGAAGTCTTGAACCCCTCAAAGTCATCCATGAAGGTTGAAATCAACTTCTTCCAAACGTCTGTGTATGTTGATGTTTTGACCTCTTCTAATGAATCACAAATGTTCTTAATGGCGTCTAGAATTAATTCTTTCTAGAAGGTTTTTAATTGACTTTGCCTAGATCCATCAGAGGAATCACTGCTTATGACAGCTACAGCCTTATGAAATGTATTTCTTAAATAGGAAGACTTGAAAGGCAAAATTATTCCTTGATCCATGGATTGTAGAGTGGATGTTGTGTTAGCAGGCATGAAAACAACACTAATCTTGTATATCTTCATCAGACCTCTGGAGTGAGAAGGTGCATTGTCAACAAGCAGTCCCATTTTGGAAAAAAAAAAGTTTTCTTTTTTTTTTGAGTAGTAAGTCTCCACAGTGGATTTTAAAATAGTCAGTAAACCTTGTTGGAGACCACGTACTCTCATTCAGGCATCATTATTCCATTGATACAGTACAGGCAGAGTAGATTGAGCTTAATTCTTAGGGGTCCTAGGGTTTTTGAAATTGTAAATCAACATTGGTTTCATCTTCAAGTCACAAGATGGCATTAGTTTCTAATAAGAGAAGCTTTAAAGTCAGGCACTGACTTTTCCTCCCTAGGTGTGAAAGCCCTGGATAGCTTCTTCCTCCTATATAAGTATATTTTGTTTATGTTGAGAGTCAGTTGTTTCATGTAGCCAACTCACTGCAGCTGCTACATCAGCACTTGCTTTACTTCCCACTTTTATGTTATAGAGGTAAGTTCTTTCATTAAGCCTCATGAATTAAGCCTCTGCTAGCTTTAAACATTTCTTCTGCAGGAAAAAGTATTACATGCAAATATAAATCAAAAGAAAGCTGGAGTAGCAATATTTGTATCAGACAAAATAAAATAAATAATCAGACAAAGTAGACTTTAAAGACAGAAAATGACTTAACATGATGATCAAGGGTCAATTTAATTGTAAATAAATATGCACCTAATGTAGGAGCACCTATATACATACAGCAAATATTAAAGGTATAAGGGGAGAATAGACACAAAGGGAGAACTGGACAGTAAAACAATAGTAGTAGGGGACTTTAACACCCCTCCCCACTTACATCAATGGACATATCATCCAGACAGAAAATCAGCAAGGAAAATGGCCTTAAATGACACATTAAACCAAATAAACTATATATATACATATATATATGTATATGTATTATGTATACATATATATATGTATATATACACAACATTCCCTCTGAAAACAGCAAAGTACACATTCTTTTCAAGTGCATATGAAACATTCTCCAGGATAGACTGCATGCTAGGCCACAAAATAAGCCTGGGGAAATTTAAGAAAATTAAAGTCATATCAAGTGCTTTTCTAACCCCAAAACTGTGAGCCTGGAAAGCAACTATAAGGAAAAAAACTGCAAAGCGCAAATTTATGGAAGCTAAACAGAGAAGGCAATGGCACCCCACTCCAGCACTCTTGCCTGGAAAATCCCGTGGATAGAGGAGCCTGGTGGACTGCAGTCCATGGGGTCGCTAAGAGTTAGACACTACTGAGCGACTTCACTTTCACTTTTCACTTTCATGCATTGGAGAAGGAAATGGCAACCCACTCCAGTGTTCTTGCCTGGAGAATCCCAGGGACGGGGAAGCCTGATGGGCTGCTGACTGTGGGGTCGCACAGAGTCAGACATGACTGAAGCAGCTTAGCAGCAGCAAACAAATGTTACTAAACAAGAAATGGATCATTGAAGAAATCAAAGAAAATCATAAAATACCTGGAAAGAAGTAAAATGAAAATAATCTGAAATCCATAGGATGCAGTAAAAGCAGTTTACTGCAGGCAAAGTTTATAGTGATACAGGCAAGTTTATAGTGATACAAGCTGACCTCAGGAAACAAAAATCTCAAATAAACAACCTAGCCTTACACCTAAGGGAAGCAGGGGGGAAAAAAGAACAAAAAACCCCCAGAGTTAGTAGAAGGAAAGAAATCGTAAACATCAGAGCAGAAATAAATGATATAGAGACAAAAAAAAAAAAAATAGAAAAGTCAGTGAAACTAAGAGCTGTTTTTTTGAAAAGATAAAATTGATAAGCCTATAGCCAATAATATAAAAAAAAAGAGGGTGCTCAAAATGATAAAATCAGAAATGGAAAATGACATGATAGCTGATACCACAGAAATACAAATGATCACAAGAGACTACTATGAACAACTGTATAGCAGTACAATGGACAATCTAGGAAATATAGGCACATTTTTAGAAATGTTCAGTGTCACCAACCATCAGGGAAATGCAAATAAAAACCCCGATGGGATATCACCTCACACCTGTCAGAATGGCTGTCAATAAAAGGAACACAAATAACAAATGTTGGTGAGGAAGTGGAGGAAAAAACCCTTGTACGCTGTTGGTAGGAATGTAAATTGGTATAACCACTGTGGAAAACAGTATGAAGGTTTCTCAAAAAACTAACGATAGAACTACCATTTGGTCCAGAAATTCCACTCCTGAGTATATTCCAAAAAAAACCCAAATACTAATTTTAGAAGATATATATTTATACTCCAGTATTTATATCAGCATTTACAGTTGCCAATATATGGAAGTAACTTAACTATCAACAGATGAATGGATGAGAAGATATGATACACACACACACACACACACACACACACACACAGGCACACACACAGGTGCAAAATGGAATACTACTCAGCCATACAAAGAACAATATTTGCCATTTGCAGCAACATGGGTGGACTTGGTGGCGTTATTCTAAGAGAAAGAAGTCTGACAGAGAAAGACAAGTACTGTATGATATCACTTAAATGTGCAATCTAAAAAGTATAACAAATGAGTATAACAAAGAAGGAAATACACAGATATGGAGAACAAACTAGTGATTATTAGTGGGGAGGGAGGTGTAGTATAGTGGTGGGGAATGAGAGGTACAAAGCATTTGATGTAAGCTAGGCTACAAGGATACATTGTACACATGAGGAGTATAATCAGTGTTATTGTAACTCTACATAGAGTATAACCTTTAAGATTTGTATAAAATATATATAAATACATTTAAAGTTATCTCTTTTCCTAAATATTGGCCTCTAAGCTCCCTTTCCCCCTCTTTTAATT
This sequence comes from Neotragus moschatus, assembly GCA_006410615.1. Lineage (NCBI taxonomy): Eukaryota > Metazoa > Chordata > Mammalia > Artiodactyla > Bovidae > Neotragus > Neotragus moschatus. The sequence continues at coordinate 2,333,151 of SJYA01001365.1, read as the reverse complement.
AAAGGAAAAGAATTGTGGAGAAATTTAGAAATCTTTAAACAATAGAAATAATTTATAGTGATTTTTTTCTATTTATTGTGATGAAAGGGATCATCTGACTCATGAATTGTTCTTCCTTAGTCTTATTTCTGGAGAAGGCAATGGCACCCCACTCCAGTACTCTTGCCTGGAAAATCCCATGGACGGAGGAGCCTGGTAGGCTGCAGTCCATGGGGTCGCAAGGAATCGGCATGACTGAATGACTTTGGTTTCAGTTTTCACTTTCATGCACTGGAGAAGGAAATGGCGACCCACTCCAGTGTTCTTGCCTTGAGAATCCCAGGGATGGGGGAGCCTGGTGGGCTGCCGTCTATGGGGTCGCACAGAGTCAGACACGACTGAAGCGACTTTGCAGCAGCAGTAGCAGTCTTATTTCTATGTACTTCAAATTAAAAAAAAAACTTTTTTATTGAGGTACAATTGATTTACAGTGTTGTATTTAAAAAATTTTTAAAAAAAATTTTTTTAAAGTCAGAATTTAAAAATAGTATTAATTTAATGAAACCACTTCAGAATGGTGGTAGGCTTCTGTTTTCATGAATTTTGATTAAATGTTTTCTGGTTTTTGTCATAAAGATATAATAAAGAGGCTTGCCTTTATTGTTCCCACTTCACCTCTGGTTCTGGTACCTGTCTTATTATATTGATCTTAAGATTTTAGATGTATTGACAGGGATTCACTTAGTCCATGTTAGAAGCTGTGATGAAATGCAGGGAAGGTCTTGTAAACTGAAATCCAGAAATGCACACAGAGTAGAGCTAGCAACATCAGTGGAAGGAACGTTTAAGAACCAATTTAGAGTGTTTACTGGGCCAGTGGAGACATTGATTATATGTTTTATACATTATCTAACCAGTCCATTCTAAAGGAGATCAGCCCTGGGTGTTCTTTGGAAGGAATGATGCTAAAGTTGAAGCTCCAGTACTTTGGCCACTTCATGCGAAGAGCTGACTCATTGGAAAAGACTCTGATGCTGGGAGGGATTGGGGGCAGGAGGAGAAGGGGACCACAGAGGATGAGATGGCTGGATGGCATCACCAACTCGATGGACCTGAGTCTGAGTGAACTCCGGGAGTTGGTGATTGACAGGGAGGCCTGACATGCTGCAATTTATGGGGTCACAAAGAGTCGGACACAACTGAGTGACTGAACTGAACTGAACTGAATCTTATTATATGTTAACTATATGATAAATCTTTATGCAGTTTTTTTTTTCTTTCATGTTTTAGAAGAAAGCTTTTTTCCCCCCCTACTTTTCAGAAAAAACAAGGAGAGAAATGACAGCCAAAGGTTCTACAGGAATGGAGGTTCTGCTGTCAACATTAGAGGTTGGTCACTGATATGCTTTAATTATGTAGCTGTTAATACCAACTAGTACTGAGGGGAAAAAAAATTGAAGTACAGAATTTTTAGCTTAGTGGAAGAGCCAGTGAATGGGAGTTTGTTTTATTTTTTAGATTATTCACAATGGGGATATAAGCATTCTCATATATATTAGGTAAATCTCTAACTTTATTTCCCTAAGGTTATAATGATAACCCTATTTTAAATCTTAACATTAAAAATAAAACACTAATTGGAAATAAACTTTTAGCTAAAAGATTGAAATTGGAAATTCTCACTTATTGTGTTAGTTACTATATATTCATGATTAAGTGTATTTCATACATTGGTTGTGTAACTGTTGATATTAATTACATTTCTGTGCTAGTATAAAAGTTTGTGGTGGATCAGCAGGACATGCTCAGGATCACAATTTTATATTTTATTCAGTGCAGTGTTATGAATAAGGATTAAGTACATTGTATACCTTAAACAATGTTATATGTCAAGTTATATCTCATTAGAACTGGGCGGGGAAAGATCAGGGAGTGAGTTCCTGTGTTGTTGTTCAGTTGCTCAGTTATGTCCGACTCTTTGCAACCCCATGGACTGCAGCACACCAGGCTTCTCTGTCCTTCACTGTCTCTCAGAGTTTTCTCAAACTCACGTCCATTGAGTCGATGGTGCCATCCAGCCATCTCATCCTCTGTTGCCCCTTCTCTTCCTGACCTGTCTTTCCCAGCATCAGTGTCTCTTCACATCAGGTGGCCAAAGTGTGTGTGTGTTGTGTCTGTGTTTTGAATTCACCACACCATATGGGCTACAGGGTCTTGTTTCCCTGACTAGGGATTGAACCTGCGCCCTTGGCAGTGAAAGCACAGAGTCCTAACCATTGGACCACCAGGGAATTCCTTTTTTTTTTTTTTTTTAAGTTAGTGTAATTAATTTAAAATATTATATTTTTATAGTTTCAGATGTACAGCATAGTGGTTCAATATTTTTGCAGTTTATATCCATTAAAATTATTATAACATAATGACTATAAATTCCCTGTGCTACGTAATATATTCTTATTGCCTGTATTTTTTACATAATAGTTTGTAAGTCTTAATTCCATATCCCGAACATGCCATTTTCCCCATTGGTAACCACTAGTTTGTTTTCTGTATCTGTGAGACTGTTTCAATTTTGCTTTATCCATTTGTTTGTATTATTTTTTAGAGTCCACATATAAGTGATAGCATATATATTTGTCTTTCTCTCTGATTTATTTCACTAAGCATAAAATTCTCTAGGTTCATCCACATTACTGCAAATGGTAGAATTTCGTTATTTTTTTTTATGGCTGAGTAATATTGTTTGGCTGTTGGTGGATACTTGGGTTGCTTCCATAGCTTGGCTATTATAAATAGTACTGCTATGAACATTGGGGTTCATAAATCTCTTCAAATAAATGTTTTTGTTGCTTTTATTTTTTTTGGATATATACTCAGAAGTCAACTGCTGGATCATACAGTTGTTCTGTTTTTAGTTTTGAGAAACATTCATACTATTTTCCACAGTGGCTGCACCAATGTACATTCCTACCAGCAGTGTACAAGGGTTTTTTCTTCCACATCCTTTGCAGCATTTGTTTTCTGTGTTCTTTTGATGATGGCCGTTCTGACAGGTGTGAGGTGAAACCTTGTTGTTTTGATTCACATTTCTATAATTGTGCTTGCATGTGTGTGTGTGTGTGAAGTCACTTCAATTGTGTCTGACTCTTTGCAACCCCATTGACCATGCCCTGCCAGGTTACTTTGCCCATGGGATTCTCCACACAAGAATACTGGAGTCGGTTGCTGTTTTCTCCTCTAGGGGATCTTCCCAACCCAGGGATCGAAGCTCTGTCTACTACATTGGCAGTGGGTTCCTTACCACTGGTGCCACCTGGCAAACCATAATACATATCCTTATATCTCCCATTTGTAATTCACCACCTTCCATCTCTGTTGACCTCAATAAATTGAGACATGAACAAACAGAAAAAAACATGGGTAAATAATACATATATCAGACCAAAAAACCCTTTAAAAAAAAGGGTAAAACAAAAGACAAAGAAAGACATTATATAATAATAATAGAATGAATACAAAAGAGAATGTTAAATTCATTAACATGTATGAATTCAATATAAACATCTAAAAATATAAAGCAAATACTAACGGACACGAAAGGAGAAGAAGACAATAATAGTTAACAGTAGGGGACTTTAACACCCACTGACTAGACCCTTCAGGTATGCCCTAATTCAAATTCCTTACAATTATATAGTGGAAGTGAGCAATAGATTCAAGGGATTAGATCTGATACACAGAGTGCCTATTGAACTATGAATGGAGGTTCATGACATTGTACAGGAGACAGGGATCAAGACCATCCCCAAGAAAAAGAAATNCATCACTTTGTTGCAAATAGATGAGGAAACAGTGGAAACTGTGACAGACTTTATTTTGGGGGGCTCCACAATCACTGCAGATGGTGACTGCAATCATGAAATTAAAAGATGCTTACTCCTTAGAAGGAAAGTTATGACCAACTTAGACAGCATATTAAAAAGCAGAGACTTTACTTAGCCAACAAAGGGCTGTCTAATCAGTTCAGTACAGTCACTCAGTCGTGTCTGAACCTTTGAGACCCCATGAACTGCAGCATGCCAGGCCTCCCTGTCCATCACCAAGTCTTGGAGTTCACCCATACTCATGTCCGTTGAGTCAGTGATGCCATCTAACCATCTCATGCTCTGTTGTCGCCTTCTTCTCCCGCCTTCAGTCTTTTCTGATATCAGGGTCTTTTCCAGTGAGTCAGCTCTTCGCATCAGGTGGCCAAAGTATTGGAGTTTCAGCTTCAACATCAGTCCTTCCAATGACCATCCAGGACTGATTTCTTTTAGGATGGACTGGTTGGATCTCCTTGCAGTCCAAGGGACTCTCAAAGAGTCTTTTCCAGCGCCACAGTTCAAAAGCACCAGTTCTTCTGTGCTCAACTTTCTGTATATTTCAAATCTCACATCTGTACATGACCAGTGTAAAAACTATAGCATTGACTAGACAGACCTTTGTTGATAAAATAATGTCTCTGCTTTTTAACATGCTGTCTAGGTTGGTCATAACTTTCCTTCTAAGGAGTAAGTGTTTCCTAATTTCATGGCTGCAGTCACCATCTGCAGTGATTTTGGAGCCCCCCCTAAAATAAAGTCAGCCACTGTTTCCACTGTTTCCCCATCTATTTGCCATGAAGTCATGGGGTTGGTTGACATGATCTTAGATTCCTGAATGTTGAACTTTAGGCCAACTTTTTCAGCCTCCTCTTTCACTTTCATCAAGAGGTTCTTTAGTTCTTTACTTTCTGCCGTAAGAAGGTGTCATGTGCATATCTGATGTTGTCGATATTTCTCCCAGCTATGTTGATTCCAGCTTGTGCTTCATCCAGCCCAGCATTTCTCATGATGTACTCTACATATAAGTTAAATAAGCAGGGTGACAATACAGCCTTAACGTACTCCTTTTCCTCTTTGGAACCAGTCTGTTCCCTGTCCAGTTCTAACTGTTGTCTCATGACCTGTATACAGGTTTCTCATGAGGCAGGTCAGGTGGTCTGGTATTCCCATCTCTTTCAGAATTTTCCACAGTTTATTGTGATCCACACAGTCAAAGCCTTTGGCCTAATCAATAAAAAGCAGAGACTTTACTTAGCCAACAAACTTAGCCAACAAAGGACCATCTAATCAAGGCTATGGTTTTTCCAGTATTCATGTATGGATGTGAAAATTGGACTATAAAGAAAGCTGAGTGCAGAAGAATTGATGCTTTTAAACAGTGGTGTTAGGGGAGACTTTTGAGAGTCCCTTGGATGCAAGGAGATCCAACCAGTCAGTGCTAACAGTCCTGAATATTCATTGGGAGGACTGATGTTAAAATTGAAACTCTAATACTTTGGCCACCTGATGCGAAGAGCTGACTCATTTGAAAAGACTCTGATGATGGGAAAATTTGAAGGTGGGAGGAGAAGGGGATGACAGAGGAAGAGATGGTTGAATGGCATCACCAGCTCAATGGACATGAGTTTGAGTAAACTCTGGGATTTGGTAATGGACAGGGAGGCCTGGTGTGCTGCAGTCCATGGGGTCCAAAGATTTGGACACGACTGAGCAACTGAACTGAAGTGAGCAGGACATTACATCCCAAAACAGCAGAGTATATAATCTTTTCAAGTGCACATGGAAACTTCTCCAGAACAGATCACATTTTAGGCCACACAGCAAGTCTCAAAAAATTAAAAGGCACATGAAAATATGTACGATAAGGATACTGATAGTTTATCTTGAATGGTGTCGGATTTGTGATCTCTGAAGAAGATTTGGCTTCGGGACCCGGGACCAGGCTTGATCACTCAAGAAGTTTTGTGTAACAGGGTTTTATTAAAGTATGAAAAGAGGCAGAGAAAGTTCTGACATAGACATCAGAAGGGGGATGGAGAGTGCCCCCCTGGCTAGTTTTAGTGAGAGAATTATATACTTTTTTATTTAGCTATTACAATAAATCAAAGACTGTCTCAAGGTTGTAAAAATTTTACCAAATCCACTCCCACAATTTACATTTTAGAATAACAGGATTAGAATTTAACAATAGAAAGATACTACCAGACCCACTCCCATAATATACATTCTAAGAGCAAGATTAGATAGGTTTTCAAGAAGGAAAACTTCCCTGGTGCCTCAGATGGTAAAACATCTGCCTATAATGTGGGATATGTGGGTTCGATCCCTGGGTTGGGAAGATCCCCTGGAGAAGGAAATGGCAACCCACTCCAGGATTCTTGCCTGGAAAATCCCATGGATGGAGGCGCCTGGCAGGCTATACTCCACAGGGTCACAGAGTTGGACAGGACTTCACTTTCAAGGAGAAATTGTCCTCATGCAGGATACATTGTTGTTATATAATCCTTAGTACAGTTTAAACTGAGTTGTTGTGTAATCCTCAGTCCTGGGCTTAAAGAAAGGAAAATAAAAAAGTTTTATGTGACTAAGACTAAGGAATGTAGAGAAAAAAAGTCCTTTTCTCCTCCTAGAATCCTAGACCTCTTTCTCCTCTGGGACCTCTCCAGTTTCTTATGAACCTTCCTAGGAACTGACTCTCTTATTGGAGTTGACTCTCTCAATACCTTATTGTGTTAAAGTGGGTGTTAAAGTCCCCTGCTCTTAAGTATATTGTCAGTTTCTTCTTTTGTGTCTGCTAGTATTTGCTTTATATTTTTAGGTGCTGTATATTGAGTGCATATATGTTAATGAGTTTAATATCCTCTTTTTGTATTGGTCCTTTTATTATTACGTAATTCCCTTCTTAATCTTTTGTTATACTCTTTGTTTTAAAAGTTTTTTGTCTGATATGTATATTGCTACCCATACTTTTTCTGTATGCTTCTGTCTCTATTGAAGTAAGCAGAGATGGGAGGTGGTGAATTACAAATGGGAGACCTATCTGGATAAGGCCTAGAGATAACAGTGTAACTTCCATTCAGGTTTCAGTGGCTTGAACGCAATCATGTGTCCCAAACCTAATTACCAAAGAGCTGGAAAATGTGGTTTGGCTGTGTACCCAGGAAGAATATAAACACATAGCAATATTGCTCCTGTAACAATCTATTCTTTTCTTTAACAAATGTTTGTCTCTCATTCTTCCAACTTCATCCCCAGTGAGTCAGTGGTCCTGTTAATAATACCCTCAGTGCTAAGACAAGGGTCTCTGCTTAACATGTGGTCCTCTTTCTGTTCTGGATTTGACTTTTGGACCCATTAGTTTCTGCCCTTAAATGGTGAAGCAGAGACAATATTTATTCCTTTTTGGAAGGAGTTAGAACAAGAGTCCTATTCTAGTCACTGATGCACTGTAATTCTGAAATTTGTCTAAATAAACACTGTAAGATCCTTCTATTTTGAGATCAGGCAGTTTCTTGAATAGGCCATAGTTCTGTTGTCTATTTTTCTTTATCCAAACATTGCTTTTAGTAAGAGAAATATAACCATAGTACAATATTTAAACATTTTTTTCTTATTAAATTGTGCAGACTTTGGAAAATATTAATAATCACTCTTCAACCTTACTGGTAAGAATGTTAATTGCTCCACTAAGAGCAAGTTAATAATACCTATCAAAATAAATGTCCATATCATTGACTTGGAAATTCGAGGAATTTCCCATGTACAATTGTAGTTGCTTCCCTGGAAATGTCTATACTTGGTTTTGGTTACAATTTTTTAATACCAAAAGATTTTAAATATTTAAATGTCACATTGCTAGGTGGTTACCTAACTAATGGCATTGCCATCTAATGGAATATATCAGGTAGAATTGTATCATTTGAGAAATCTATATGTAAATGTATATTTACTTGGATTTCTTTTATGTGTGTACATTATCTTGCTGGACACACAAAAAACTGATAATACAGTTACTATTTGAGAGGGGAACTCAGTGACTGGTTAGTCATGCCTTTTATATTTTGATACTTTTATTTGTATTATCTACTTGGTAGAAGTTGGTATGTCCAAATGACAAATTAATTCCTATTGATATTAATAGCTCAGATGATTTGCAAGAATTTTTAAGGGCAGTAAGAAGAGACAAGTGATGTATGAGAATAGTGAAAACCTAAATACATTCATTCTTAGAGAAACCAAAGAAGTCATCTGTAAATGTAGGTAGTTCCCAACAGAGAGAAGTTTGGGAATCACAGATTTATAATGTTTTAATAAAGCAAATAAACTGTTTATTTCAGAACACAAAAGATCTTCAAACTACACTTAATATCTTGAGCATTCTTGTTGAGCTGGTGTCAGCAGGTAAGTTTTTGTTTCCTTTGATCTATTTCTATTTGTAAATAATGATCAAAAATGTATCATGTATACTTGGGAATTTTCTGATTCCATAAAGAGGCTATTCTGAGTATTGGAATTTGGAAGCCAAAATATCATACTCTTTGTTGTTTTGTTTTTGATATCAGGCAGTGGCACCCCACTCCAGTACTCTTGCCTGGAAACTCCCATGGATGGAGGAGCCTGGTGGGCTGCAGTCCATGGGGTTGCTAAGAGTCGGACATGACTGAGCGACTTCACTTTCAGTTTTCACTTTCATGCATTGGAGAAGGAAATGGCAACCCACTCCAGTGTTCGTGCCTAGAGAATCCCAGGGATGGGGAAGCCTGGTGGGCTGCCGTCTATGGGGTCGCACAGAGTTGGACACGACTGAAGCGACTTAGCAGTAGCAGTGTCCCTCAAACCCATGTGGTTTAGAGCCTTGAACATGAGTTTTGCATCAGTGTTTATTTATTGTTTGTGCTATTTTTTAATTAATATAAATAAAGTAAAATTTTATTTTGATGTTATTTGTTTGCCTTCTGAAGTCATCACTTTTACTTGAATGCTAACAAGGTGCGATATCTGATATATTATGGAAGAATTTGTGGTTTGAACAGATTTCTTTCAAAAAACTTTCTAGGTGGAGGTCGAAGAGCGAGTTTTTTGGTCTCCAAAGGTGGTTCACAAATATTATTACAGTTACTTATGAATGCCAGCAAAGAATCGCCCCTGAATGAGGAGTTAATGGTGCAGATTCATTCCATTCTTGCAAAGATTGGACCGAAAGGTAAGGGTTTCACTTGCATGACTATCAGGTGAAACTACTTTTGTTACGTTCGTTCTGTGTGCCTTGAAACTGGTAAACTTTAAAATCTAAAATTTTACTGCTTATTCTTAGCCTTAGTTAGAAATACTTTTTTAGTCAACTAGTGGCCTACACGAATTGAGAATTCTAAGTTCCCACATATTTCTGTTGCATGTGATGGAAAAAGGAAGACACAAATGTGTCAGAATCAGAAATGTGTCTTGGTGTGTGTGTGTGTTTCTGGCATGTATATGTTATAAAGGATACACATAACATGGATATTGTTGAGGCTAGGAGGGAGTGTGTGTGGAAATGCTTTGAGGAGCATAGATATAAAACATGTTTTCTTTTCATTGTTGTTCAGTCGTTAAGTCATGTCTGACTCTTTGTGACCCCATGAATTGCAGCATGCCAGGCTTCCCTGTCCTTCACTACTTCCCTGAGTTTGCTCAAACTCATGTCCATTGAGTCAGTGATGGACACGAGTTTGGTTGGTCATCACTATGACCAACCAATAGTGATAGTCATGTCTCAATGCTTAAAAAGCTTACAAGCTGGTTAAAATCAAAAGAGATACAAAAAAATTGTAAGACTTATTTATTACAATAGTAAGACATACAAAATATTGAAAACTACAAATTGAGAAAACATAGGCTATAAAACAAGGGAGGAAGCTGATTTAGATTAGGTTAAAAGAGAAAAGCATTCTTTGACTGGAACCTAAACTCAGTGTAGAGTTGTCTGTCTGCACAGAGATTGAAATGACTCTCTAAACTCTTTGAGTAGTGATTTTTTAGCGGTTCTGCCATTGCCTTGTGGCTTTAAACTTTAAAGTATTTGGCTAAAGTGCTTTTTCTAAAAAGTGTCTGAAAATGTGTATGCAGTTTGTATGTGTATTTCATGTGTATCTTTTAGTATTGTATGAATATTTAAATAATACTGTTAATAATCATTGTGTTAAGGTTTATCCCTGAGATGACTTTAATTTTTCAGGTATCTTAGGGACCTTAAGACTTAAACATATATTCAATTTATTTAAGAAACATTTTAGCTCTTTCTTATATTTGAGATTTAAGGGATGCTTTCTGAAATTTTTGTTGAAAATGAAAAATAAAATAAGAAAACCTTTTTGTACTGGTGAATATTGTTATATCGTGCTTCCTCTTCTATTTAAAACCAGGTTATCTCTCCTGTGCTTTTCATTAAAGCATAAAGCTTTCATTATCTTTCTTGTGCTTAAATTAAAATATTGTTTACTTTATTTTTTATTTCTTTAATGTCCCTTGTAAGTTGTAGCTCTTGTAATATTTCCCTCTATACTTCTAAATTTTTGCTGTTTCCTTTATTATTTGTCCTAGTTTTACATTTTTATATTATTGAATTATGTTTGAATTTCTTGGATGGTTTTCTAACTTTTTTACTTTTCCCTTATGGGCTGAGAATAATTTTCCCTTAGGGATATTAGGTTTTTTAACTTAATATTTTCTGTTGATGAAATAACTTTGCTTGCTAGTTGTGCTTACTTTCTTTGTTAAAAATCTTAACATTCTTAAATTCTTGTCCAGATTTTTTTTTTCTATTTTAATCTCTTCCTAATAATAAAAATCAAGAACTTTCTTTTCTTTTTTTTCTTTGTTAAGAATTAGCACCCTCTAGAAATTTATTTGATAATATTTTTTGGATTATTTTCTAATAAGCTGTTCATTGTATTCTTTTGGGCTTCCCCAGTGGCTCAAATCTCCCTGCAATGCAGGAGCCATAGGATACTCAAATTCAATCCCTGGATCGGGAAGATCCCCTGGAGGAGGATATGGCAACCCACTCCAGTATTCTAATGCTTGGAGAATCCCATTGGCAGGGAGTCTGGTGGGTTACAGTCCATAGGGTTGCAAAGAGTCTCTATTAAAGTGACTCAGTATGCATGCATGCATATTCTAAGTCTGAAAACAGTACAGTTAATATTAAGTAAATAATGTTGGTAATGTACATTTAGATTCTTTCCAATTCTCTTTAACCATGTGATGGCATTCCTTGACTTTGTTAAACTGGAGAGACTTTCCTGTGTAGGGTAAATCAGTTAAGTTATTCCTTTCACTAGTAAAGTGTTGGGCTACTCCAGCCTCTATTGCCCTGCCCTATCATCCTGCCTGCCCCTTACTCTTTCTTTCAAGCCATGTTTTAAAAGTGTAAGAGGTATTAAAATATATAAGAAAATGATTACAGCTTTAATTATTTCAGGTCAACTTTATATTAATAGTTGATAATGTATATTCATAGTATTAATTTTAGGAATTCCATTGTTTTATGACATTTTAATTTTATTCAAAAGTTACATAGGAATAAATTATGTTTGTTCGTTTATTTTTAAACAGACAAAAAATTTGGAGTGAAAGCTAGAATTAATGGAGCTCTAAATATAACTCTGAATTTGGTCAAACAGAATTTGCAGAATCATCGCTTGGTTTTGCCTTGTCTTCAGCTTTTACGAGTATATTCTGCCAACTGTAAGTATTCAGAGCAGCTTTTAGTTAGCTTGATGTTGTCACATTAACACAAAATGAAAATTTTAAAGTCCTTTAACTCTATAACTCTCTGAAAGTTGTGGACAAGGAATGAGACTATTTAATATGCCTCTTTGTAATTCTAACCACTCCCTCAAAGGTGATGTATATAAGAAGGTGAGTTGACAAAGTCTTAAAAATTCTCATTAATTCCCCCCATTTGTAAAGGTATGTAGTTAGGCTGATGAGTAGGCAGCCTGTGGAAAAGATGTTGAAGAATATCCGAGTATTGACAACTGGAAAAACTGCTGCGCCTATTTGGATTTTTACAGATGAGAGGAAAATTGAGAAGGAAGGAATGCGGTAGCATAGACACCTGGAGCTAATTATCTTTAACAATCAGTAGGGAAGTAGCAGAACCAAAATTAATAGGACAGGAGCCTCTAAGGAAGCTGTAGAGAGCAGTGATCAGAGAGAGTGCCTCAGATGAAGTGTCTCCCAATGTAAACACACACACACACCCACGCCCACACCCACCCTCTCAGATGAAGTGTCTCACAACACACACACACGGAGAGATAGCCTCAGATAAAGTGTCCCCCAACACAAACACACATACACACACCCCACACCTACCCTCCCAGACGAAGTGTCTCACAACACACACACACACACACACACACACACCCCCCCCCACACCCCATACGTACTCTTTCTCTCTCTCACTCTCTCTCTGTCTCTCGCTAATATAATATTGGGCCCCAACACCCGAGGTATGGATTTTCTGTTTCCTGACTATGGATATGAGATTGGAATGTTAATAAGATGCTTGACATTGAGGTTGTAGAGTACATTTTATTATAAGAACATCATTGCAAAGTAACGATAATCTCAGTGGTAGGTTTGTATGTATGTGTATGTATTTATTATCAGTATCTATACTTTGAAAGTATATCTAAAGGTGTGCTCACAGAAAAATAGTTTTGAACACTTAAATAATTAACACTTATGTAATTAAAAAGAGCATAAGGAAATTAATGAATTGGCTATTTATAAAGAAATTAGGAACAGAGCAGTAAACATAAGGAAAGTGGAGCATGAAATAGAAAAAATACATTATAAAATTTTAAAACATTCATTAAAAAACAAAACAATTGTATTAAAAATAGGTGAACCGCTGAATTCCGTAATTAAGGAAAAAGAAAGACAAAACAAACTAAAATTAGAAGTGATAATGGAGCGATAAGCAGATACAGGGGAAATTAAAATTGTCATACAAAACTTTAGGAACTACATTTTTAGGGCATTTTATTTCGTTAAGCACCAGGAGGCTAGTAAATGGTTATATCTATAATTTTTAAATAATATTTCTTCCAAGATTGAAAATGTTAGGCCCAGTTTTCTGGTTAGGTAATTGTTTGCATGTTCTCTCTAAAGTTGTGACCTGTTTTTGCCTACTGCAGTCACTTTAATTAAGGTCCTCATTACTTCTCACCTAGACCACAGCCATCTTTCCTGCAGTGCTGTTAGATCTGACCTGCATCTAAAATCTGACCTGCAGATCTGATTTGTTGTTGCTTTTGGGCAGTCCCCTATATTTGAAAGAATTAACAGCTTCTAGGAACTTTCATAATTTATTTACTTCTTTTCCCACTTCATCTTCCCATTGCCATGCCTTTGAAGTATCAACTAAGGTGGACTTTATAAGAGACTTAGAGTTCACATTTACTAAACAGTTTGTATATGTTTTTAGGCTGTGTGCCACATGTATAAACATTTCTATCCACTGAGGTTTTTAAATCACTTTTCATCTTTTTTCCCCTTCCCAGCTGTGAATTCTGTATCTTTAGGGAAAAATGGAGTTGTGGAACTGATGTTTAAAATCATCGGGCCATTTAGTAAGAAGAATTCCAGTCTTATGAAGTGAGTAAATGTTTTAAGTGTAAATAAAAGTATGTCCTCAGTTATTTTGGGCCCTATCATCATCTGTACAATGAGATGATTGAGTTCAATTGTGTCTAGGGTCCTTTCTTAGTTCTTAATAGTGATTTAATTATGATAAAGATTTTCTTTAGTATAAAGTTTAATCTTCAAAAGTATATCAAATTAGGAAACTGACTTTATACTGTTATAGAAATTTATACTTTGAATATTCCTAGGTAATATAATAGGAAAAAAGATCTTTACAGAGTAACACTCATTCAGAAACATTTATTGAGTGCCTACTATATTCCCTACTCAATTTTATAATCTTTTAATGACTGTTTCATTCTCACAATTATCTGGATATATTTTAAATTTATATTTTTCTTTTTTGTCAAATAATGTCATTCTTTTTCTTGTTTGAGATATGTGTATATATATATATATGTATGTCTCAAAATATATACTACATATATGTATATTTATGTTTATGTGTATATATGTACATATGTATACATATACCCACAAATATATATATATAGATAGATACATTCATTTGTGTGTCTTTCAACCTCAGAATTTAAAAGCATTTTCAGTTATTTCATTATATTAGTGCTTTCTTAAGCCATTTTAATTTTAATTTTTATTTTTTCATCTCAGGTGTACATGAGTTCCCATCTTAAGCCATTTTAATGGTCATTCTTTTAAAAAAATTATTTTTCAAACAAATATAGCATTTACATTTTATTAAACTAATTATCTTGAATTATTTATATTAATTATTATATTCCATAATTATTAACATTCTGCCATTTTTGTTTCATTTGTTACCTCTCCACGCTTTTATTTATGTTTCCTAAAATNTTTCTCTCTCTCACTCTCTCTCTGTCTCTCGCTAATATAATATTGGGCCCCAACACCCGAGGTATGGATTTTCTGTTTCCTGACTATGGATATGAGATTGGAATGTTAATAAGATGCTTGACATTGAGGTTGTAGAGTACATTTTATTATAAGAACATCATTGCAAAGTAACGATAATCTCAGTGGTAGGTTTGTATGTATGTGTATGTATTTATTATCAGTATCTATACTTTGAAAGTATATCTAAAGGTGTGCTCACAGAAAAATAGTTTTGAACACTTAAATAATTAACACTTATGTAATTAAAAAGAGCATAAGGAAATTAATGAATTGGCTATTTATAAAGAAATTAGGAACAGAGCAGTAAACATAAGGAAAGTGGAGCATGAAATAGAAAAAATACATTATAAAATTTTAAAACATTCATTAAAAAACAAAACAATTGTATTAAAAATAGGTGAACCGCTGAATTCCGTAATTAAGGAAAAAGAAAGACAAAACAAACTAAAATTAGAAGTGATAATGGAGCGATAAGCAGATACAGGGGAAATTAAAATTGTCATACAAAACTTTAGGAACTACATTTTTAGGGCATTTTATTTCGTTAAGCACCAGGAGGCTAGTAAATGGTTATATCTATAATTTTTAAATAATATTTCTTCCAAGATTGAAAATGTTAGGCCCAGTTTTCTGGTTAGGTAATTGTTTGCATGTTCTCTCTAAAGTTGTGACCTGTTTTTGCCTACTGCAGTCACTTTAATTAAGGTCCTCATTACTTCTCACCTAGACCACAGCCATCTTTCCTGCAGTGCTGTTAGATCTGACCTGCATCTAAAATCTGACCTGCAGATCTGATTTGTTGTTGCTTTTGGGCAGTCCCCTATATTTGAAAGAATTAACAGCTTCTAGGAACTTTCATAATTTATTTACTTCTTTTCCCACTTCATCTTCCCATTGCCATGCCTTTGAAGTATCAACTAAGGTGGACTTTATAAGAGACTTAGAGTTCACATTTACTAAACAGTTTGTATATGTTTTTAGGCTGTGTGCCACATGTATAAACATTTCTATCCACTGAGGTTTTTAAATCACTTTTCATCTTTTTTCCCCTTCCCAGCTGTGAATTCTGTATCTTTAGGGAAAAATGGAGTTGTGGAACTGATGTTTAAAATCATCGGGCCATTTAGTAAGAAGAATTCCAGTCTTATGAAGTGAGTAAATGTTTTAAGTGTAAATAAAAGTATGTCCTCAGTTATTTTGGGCCCTATCATCATCTGTACAATGAGATGATTGAGTTCAATTGTGTCTAGGGTCCTTTCTTAGTTCTTAATAGTGATTTAATTATGATAAAGATTTTCTTTAGTATAAAGTTTAATCTTCAAAAGTATATCAAATTAGGAAACTGACTTTATACTGTTATAGAAATTTATACTTTGAATATTCCTAGGTAATATAATAGGAAAAAAGATCTTTACAGAGTAACACTCATTCAGAAACATTTATTGAGTGCCTACTATATTCCCTACTCAATTTTATAATCTTTTAATGACTGTTTCATTCTCACAATTATCTGGATATATTTTAAATTTATATTTTTCTTTTTTGTCAAATAATGTCATTCTTTTTCTTGTTTGAGATATGTGTATATATATATATATGTATGTCTCAAAATATATACTACATATATGTATATTTATGTTTATGTGTATATATGTACATATGTATACATATACCCACAAATATATATATATAGATAGATACATTCATTTGTGTGTCTTTCAACCTCAGAATTTAAAAGCATTTTCAGTTATTTCATTATATTAGTGCTTTCTTAAGCCATTTTAATTTTAATTTTTATTTTTTCATCTCAGGTGTACATGAGTTCCCATCTTAAGCCATTTTAATGGTCATTCTTTTAAAAAAATTATTTTTCAAACAAATATAGCATTTACATTTTATTAAACTAATTATCTTGAATTATTTATATTAATTATTATATTCCATAATTATTAACATTCTGCCATTTTTGTTTCATTTGTTACCTCTCCACGCTTTTATTTATGTTTCCTAAAATATTTAAGCAAATCCCAGATGTTATTTACATATATTTGAATTTCTGTAAGCAAGTACCAGGTATTTTCTCATTTTCCCCCTAAATACTTCATTATGTAACTCTGCTAAATAAGGACCTAAAATTAACCATAATACTATAATCATACTCAACAAATTTATTGGTTGCTTAACACAATCTAAAATTCTGTGTGTCTACTTTTCTCTAGTTATCTCAAAATGCCCTTTTGCAGTTGGTTTGTTTAAAACAAAGTACACACATTATTCCTCATTATATTTAGGAAATTTCCAAATCTACACACAAATAGAATAATGAACCCTGATATACCCATCAGTCAATTTCAACAGTTGTCAACATTCTGCAATTTAAATTTTGTCTTTCTCTTCGTCTCCCTACTACCAGTATTTTAAAGCAAATATCAGCCATGTCATTTATTCTGTTAATTCTTTAGTATTATCGCTATCAGGCAGTTTTCTCTTTTAGTGTTATCAAAGTATCATATCTTTGTTCAACAATATTAATAATTCTTTAAGATCATGTAATATCTTCTGAATGTCTAAGAAATGTCTTTCTTTCTTTCTTTCTTTTTTTTTTTTTACAGTTGTCTTGCTCAAATCAGGGTCGAAATAAGAGCTCTTCTACATTCTGTTTGGTTGATAAGTCTTGTACTCTTTTGCAGTCAGTAACTATTCCCTGTCCCTCTGTTTTTTGTTTCTGATTTATTTGGTGAAGGACCTGGGTGACATTTTATAGAATGTCGCAACATAGATTAAGATAACTATATCCTGGGGTCTTTTAACTTGTAGGTATACTTTCAGATTTTTTGTAGACTGATGGAGCTTAAGGCTTGATTAGATTTTTTTTAATTATCAAAATATTTCATAGGTGGTGCTGGGTCTCTGTTTTGCATTACTTAAAACTGTCAAGTTGAAGTGGTCCATCTCCTATCACCTAATCACTTAGCAATACTTCATGACATTGCTTAGATCCATTATTTCTTAAAAATGTGCGAAATAATTACTTTTCAAATTTTCTCATTCTTTTACCTCTATTAGTTGTGAATCTTTTATAAGGAAACACTTGTCCACATCAACTATTCATAGGCTAAATTTTGCAGTGAACTAGGTTCAGAACATACCCAGTCTTTTAACCCTTTCTTAATAAGGGTCAAATATTTAGCTTGTTCCCTTCTTAAAAATAGGTGCTTACTTGTACATACAATTATTCAAGTATTTGGTGGGATGGCGGCATATTTACTTATATAAAGATTATACAGTCTTAGAGCATCTGATGAAATGTGACAAGATAAAAGAAAATGATTGTATCACAATTAGACCAACTTCCAGAATAGGTGCAGTGAATGGACTCTGGAAGCAGGCAGAAAGTGGATTTACATGTTAGCTCTGTCACTCACTGGCTTCATGATATGAAGTTACCTAACTTTTAAAAAACGTATTGATAGCTATGCTGTATCTTCATTGCTGCACAAACTACTCTCTAGTTGTGGTACATGGGCTTCTCATTGCGGTGGCTTCTCCTGTTGCAGAACATGGGCTCTAGTGCACATGGGTTTCAGTAGTAGTGACATGTGGGCACAGGAGTTGCAGCTCCAGGGCTCTAGAGCACAGGCTTAATTGTTGTGGCACATGGAGTTAGTTCTGCAGCACGTGAGATCTTCCCAGACCAGGGATCGAACCCATATCTCCTGTAGTGGCAGGCAGATTCTTCACCACTGAGCCACCAGGGAAGCCCCAGTTACCTAACTTTTTATGTCCCAGTTTCCTATTTGTAAAGTAGTAGTATTGGTGCCTGCATCTTAAGATTGTTTTGAGGGTTTAGGTAATTTCTGTAATTAGCACATTGCCTATGTTAATGTGGTGTAATTAGTTTAGGTAAGCAGTGTAGTAATGTGGATGAATGAATCCTAGGTAATATTAAAAATATATTCTTTATCTTTAAAATTTTTATGCCTTTCCTCTTTTTGATGTTTCAAGTACTTCATAATTAATTTTTATCTAATGACTATGATCTCCTACTTAAGATCTAAATTAACCTATTATAACCCATTACCAAATCTAATATAAAATATTCCTAGGAGATAAGAACATTTTACAAGTATCTTTATAATATACAATATGATATATTTCTAAAACCATGTAGAAATCAGTGGGTCTAAACTTCTGAGAAAGGAATGTCGTTATCTAAATTACCCCTTCATTCTTTTCTCTGTGTTTTAAAAAGAATACCTTTTTTTAAACTTTAAAAAGGATAAACATTCATTGATCAAATATCTGTATCATGATTCCTTTATTATTTTGAATAATCATAGGGTCTCCCCCCATAATTAAACAATCTCAATATCTAGAGCATTTGTGTCACAGTTCTTCTTGTCCTTAAATAGTACCCTGCATTTTATTTATGTTTGAAGAGCAATGCTTCCCTTTTAGATTTCCTTTCCTTTCCAATTTTAGATTTAGGATTTAAACATTGTTAATTGTAACAATTGCAAAAGGAAGCAACTCTGAATTTATTGTAACTCTGTCATTTTGAGTTTCTCTATAGGTTTGGAGGCGCCTCCCTTTTTATTATGCTAATAGTAAGAAGCCTGCCTGCCAGTGCGGAGACCTAGGTTTGATCTCTGCGTTGGGAAGATCCCCTGGAAGAGGGCATGACAACCCACTCTAGTATTCTTGCCTGGAGAATCCCCATGGACAGAGGAGCCTATCAGGATACAGTCCATAGGGTCGCAAAGAGTCGCACATGACTGAGCAACTTAGCACATATAGATTTGGAGGTAATTGCAAGGATTGACCTCCCAACTTAAATAACTTTATGAGAACCTGGGGCTTAAGCTTTTGCTTCTTCACTGCTCTTAAATGAATAAGCCATGAACTGTTTTTAAAGACATTGTTAGCTGTGTTATTCTGTGTAGGACTTAGGAAGATTGGAAAAATATATGAGGAAGTATAAAATATTGGTGCTGAGAAATTCTAATTAACATAATAAAATGTGCATTTCAATAAATATTTTTCTGTAACTTTTTGGTGACTATATTATAAATTCATACAGACTTATAAGTGACATAGGATTTCAGAAGTTCTTCTGTGCTGAAGTTTTTAAAAATATCTTAAAAATAACATCTTGGTGAGACTATCGAAATGACTTTGCACCAGACTTCATAGTCTCTTTTAATCTATTGGAGCTATGGAACAGGCATGATGGGAAGAAGGAATTGGGTGTATATCCCAGTTTTGCCAGTGTGAAGAATAAGCATCAAGAAAAAAACATAGAGTGTAAGGCTTAGAAAATGTCAGAGCACTTTTGTTTGGTTCACATGTGTTGTGAACTGCTAGTAGGGAGAAAGAGAAGGCAATGGCACTCCACTCCAGCACTCTTGCCTGGAAAATCCCATGGACGGAGGAGCCTGGTAGGCTGCAGTCCATGGCGTTGCTAAGAATCAGACACGACTGAGCAACTTCACTTTCACTTTTCACTTTCATGCATTGGAGAAGGAAATGGCAACCCACTCCAGCGTTCTTGCCTGGAGAATCCCAGGGACGGGGGAGCCTGGTGGGCTGCCGTCTATGGGGTCGTATAGAATCGGACACGACTGAAGCGACTTAGCAGCAGCAGCAGGGAGAAAGATGTTTCTGAAAGTGCTCTTAAGATTTTTAAAATTTTAAATTAGAGAAATGCAAATCAAAACTATAATGACATATCACCTCACACCAGTCAGAATGACCATCATCAAAGAATCTACAAATAGTAGCTGCTGGAGGGGGTGTTGGGAAAAGAGATGCTCCTGAACTGTTGGTGGGAATGTAAACTGATAACAGCCATAATGGAGAACAGTATGGAGATTCTTTTAAAAAATTAGGAATAAACCTGTTAATACCATATGACCCAGAAACCCTACTACTTGGCACATACCCTGAGAAAATCAGATTCTAAAAGACACATGTACCCGAATATTCATTGCAGCACTATTTACAGTAGCAGGACAGGGAAGCAGCCTAGGTATACAGTAAGAGATGAATACATAAAGAAGGTGGAGTACATACATACAGAGCAATATTACTCAGCCATAAAAAGGAACAAATTTGAGTCAGTGGTAGTGAGCTGGATGAACCTAGACCCTATTAAGTAAAAAGAGAAGTAAATCAGAGAAAAACGAATATTGTATATTAATTCATGTATATGGAATCTAGAAAAATGGTACTGATGGACATATTTGTTGGGAAGGAATGGAGACAGAGATGTGGAGAACTTGTGGACACAGCAGGGGAAAGAGAGGGTGGGTTGAATTGAACAAGCAGCATTGCACTGACATATCTGTACCATTATGTGTAAAATAGATATCAAGTTGGAAGTTATTATATAATGCAAGAGCCCAGCCTGATGCTCTGTGATGACCTAGAGGGTGGGATGTGGGGAGGAGAGGGTGGCTCTAGAAGAAGAGTGTTGGCTTCTGGATTTTGTCTTGTTTAGGAAAATCTATCCTACACAACTATTATGAGATTTTCTTTAGTATTTTTTCTAATGTTAGAAATTTATTGTCTCTGGAGGCTGAAGTTCAGAATCACCCTGTCAACAGGGCCAGTGTTCGCTTTGTTGCCTGTAGGGGAGAAGCCCTCTTTGTCCCTGGCTTTCAGTGACTTGCTGGCAGTCTTTAGTGTTTCCTTGGCTGGTAGCTGGAACATTCCAGTCTCTGACTCTGTCTTCATATGGTGATCTTGTGTGTCTGTCTTCAAATAGTCTTCCCTCTTTTTACTAGAGCATCAGCCTTGATGCATCAGCAGTCTGTTCCAGCATGACTTCATCTTAATTATATCTGCAAAGATCTTGTTTCCAGATGAGGCCACATTCTGAGGTGCTAGGGCTTAGGACTTCAACATATCTTTGTGGAGGAGACTGACATTTCTGATCTCGTAATTTTCTTTCTTAGCAACCATTTTAGTCATTTTTCATCGCACTTAGTTTCTGTGTGACCCTAGGCATATTATATTCTGAAATCTTTAGTGTCTTTGTTATAAAATGTGCCAATTTGAGATACTAAGATTAAAAAAAAGTTAAACTATAAAGCACGTACAACTAAAAAACACGTACAAGGCATGTAAAACAATTTTTGGCATTTGTCAGGTCTTACTGAATGAAGTCTTCTTTCCATTTTTTCCCCCTAAATTGCCATTTTACTTAGAAGGCCCATTTAGATCTGTATTTAATTTTGACCAATTTAAAAGTCATCCTTATTCTGATAGTTTACAGTCTTAAGAGGATATTACTGTGTAATTAATTACAGGGTTATGCAAAGTTTCTTACTGATGAATCAGTGCTCTGAAAATTGTTTTAATTTTATACTTTTCATTTACTTTTAACATGCCATTACCAAAACTGCACATTGTTTGAGAAATTTAGTTGCATGAATTTATATTTTTTAGGGCGTATACTTTTGCTTTTATTTTCCAAATGTTATCATAAATAAAGTTTTATATGGTTGCTTTATTTGTGTCAGTAAACCAAAGTGTAATTGTTAACAGCTTGCTCTAGAGGATAACAATAATGAGCATTTATCATAAACGAGCACTTTTGTGCCAAGTCCTAGATTATTGTTTCAGGCTTTACTGTGAATCAGTATCCATCTTAAAACTGTATCCATCCTAAATCTTCTAAGTCATTTTAAAAGTTGTCATCTGATCATGCTATATGTACCACTAATGGGTGTGCAGCTTTATTAATTTTATTCCCATGTTTTCTTGAGTAGATATTTTTGGTTTTAATTTCTTACTTTTCCACAGATATGTACATTTTATTACATTATCGAGATTGTAAAATATCCTATATAAGAGTTAATTTTATTTTCTAATTTTATAACCATGAAGAACCTGCTACTGTGGGTATCTAGTAGGCATTCAACAAATCCTTAATGATGAGTGAAATGCTTATATTTGACAGTATACATATTTATATGCAAATTAATTATCCTTATTGAAATCTTAGAAGAGGTACTGTGGTATGTAGTCTTATATTTTTAAAGTTCCTAAAAGTAAGTACCATTTCTTCAGTAACTTATTTCTAAAAAAAGCATTTGAATTACAGGTTTTCCACAGTGATGTTATATGTATTTTTAAAGGTGCTGAATGGCATTGATTTCACTGTGTGTAACTGCATATGTATGTTTAAAGAAAATTTGAGTGCTTTAATAGGCAGTAAGAATTTTGGAGATATGAATTAAGTCATTGTTCTCTTTGATGCTATATGGCTGAAAAATGTTAATGGCTCATACATCCTCTCCCTGATCTCCTTGTTCCAAAATATTTTATGTTTGTTACCACATTAAATGTTAGGATTATTGCTTGATAGAACTAACATACTTTGAAGTCAGATAGCTATGAATACCTATAGAATTTTGTAGTTACAAACTCTGTTAAAACTTGTTTGTGCTTTAATTTTTTTGTGACTCCGAGTATGATTGTTAATAGTATTCCATTGTGAACTCTGGCCCAGTCAGAATAGTATTCCTTTGTGAACTCTGGCCCAGTCAGATACAGGTACAATGGTCCCATTCATCTAACCTCTGATATGAAGACTTAAACATTGTTAATTTTCTTCTTTTTCTTTTCTTAAACATTTTCTTGTGCGTTGTTGATATTTCCTCATAACCAATTTTAACCTGAAGGAAATGAGGCATACAGAGAGGCACCATATGTAACTGAGTATCCCAGGAATGACATTTGGAGTAGATACTGATTACTTATCTGAAAAGACTGTATGACTTTACTATTGTAGATTAATTTCACTAGTTTTGTTGTTGTTTGTGTTTTCTCATGTTGACAGGGTTGCTTTAGACACTCTTGCTGCATTGCTAAAATCAAGTAAGTTTTTAAATACTAGAAATACTAGATATTGTTTTTCTGAGTATTCTAACTGCTATTTTAAAGAAACTGGAAATGTAGATTTAGTTAACGGCTATAAAGCTTGCTCATAATAATTTAATGTCAAAGTTGATTTTATCTTTTAATGCAGTTGATTGATGTATAACTAATGTCATTAATGTTTGAGCTCTAACTTGTTTATCAGTATATTTGTATAATTTCTTCAAGTATATTTAGTTCCTTTCTCTAAATTACTTATATAAACATAAAGCCTTATTAGGGGAAAGTAACATGTAAATACAATATAGTATCATTTTGAAAAAGTGACCCTAACATGGCCTTGAGAACATTTACTATGAAGAGTATCTTTGACAACTACTGTCTCTATAAAATGTATGATTTTTAATTAGAACCTCCTTATTAGAAATTTTATTTCTACCATAAATTCAGATTTGTAACATTAAAAGTGGCTTAATTTAAACTTAGAGTTTATTGAATGCATTTAGAAACTAAAGCATTGTTTTTTTAATCTTTGAAATTGAAGTGTTGGAGGAAATGTGTCATACATTGCTTTTGGAGAGTAACTGTCTACATTATGTGGATCTGTCTGTCCATGATACCCAGTATCTATATTTTAAATATTAATTTTCTTAGTACTCCTGTTCTCACTGGTTGATTAAATTAACATTGTATTTAACCATGATAACATTCAATCCTAAAGATCTATGTTGATGGCTTTTGATGTTATTTTTCTCAAAAACTGTCTATCAAGGG